>ML834324.1:0-16002 GCA_009831015.1 Picea engelmannii
AAAAAGGGAAAGATCTAGAAGGTTCAGAGGAAGAATAAAAGGAGGGATAGCCCCTCACTTTATAATTATGATTTCATTGATCTCTTGATTGGTGTTCTTGGAGCCATTGTTTCATTAGGGTTTAGCAAAACCCTTCCATAAGTTGGTTTAGTTTTGGTGGTGCAATATCCACCCTAGCTAGACATGGAGGTGAATCCATTCGGGATCACCATTTGGAGTTTCATCTTGTGGTTCTCTCAGCGGGAGGAGTGTATCGAAGTGATCAAGTGCTTCATGGAAGTTTTGAGGGACATATCCCATTTTTGCAAGTTGAGGCACGAGACGTTGTGGCATCACCGCGCGTTGAGTACAAGGGATCTTGTGAGCCATCATTGGTTGTCCAGACGCGTCTCGCGAGGCATCATTGGTTGTCCAACCGCATCCCGCGATGACCTCTACAAACTGTAGTTGCAAAGACACTTAAGCATGGGGCCGATTACCCTTGGAGAGGGTTCCCCACAATGGACTCAACTACTAGAAGGATTGTGGCATCATTCCAGTTTATTTTTGCTTTGTGTGTGTCTGTGTAGCTGTCATTGCAACCAATAGAGATCTATGGGTTTAGTATTGTTGCATCTATTAATATAGCCAATAAAGAATTGTATTGTTGTGATTTTTGAGACTCCATCCATAATAAAATGCAATGATTATCTCTTCTATTTTCTATATAATTGGATACATGCAATATGTTTGATAAAATTCCTACTATGAGTTTACATGCAGGCTATTTGTAATAAGTGGTCAGTCAGCACAAAACATTGTTTGCGAAGTGTTTGAAAAAATCACACACCTAAAATACAATTTGAAACACAATATCCTAGCCTACTACAATTGGGGATATTACAGTGGTATCAGAGTTGGTGATCTTGGCGGCCTGTGATTTCTGGAGGCATTGATGCCAAGGAAAACTAGAGGACGTGGGAAACAACCCATCCCAGGATTGGAGTCATCAAAAGAGGTAGAAGTAGAAGCAGTTGTGGGTGATCACATTGAGGATAAGACCTTACAGCTGTTAGAAAGCATAGCCAATGGGCAACAACAAATGGCCAAGTCACAGGACCTATTAATGCAACTCATGATACAATTCATTATCGGCAACCAAGGAAATCTAAACCATGGAGGGGCCAATGGGAACCATGTAGAAGGAAGCCATAGGGGAGGTAGGGATCATGTTGAGGGTAGCAATACCCACATTTCAGTATAGAGTATCCTCCAGACAAGTAGCATAAAGGTACCTAGAACATTATTGCCACCATTCCTTGAGGAGCAGCCCACAAGAGCATAGGAATACCAGGAACCGACTAATGATATCAACACCTACTTTAGGGAGTATCGGTTTCTAGAAGAAGGGGCCAAGACAACCATGTCTTACAATGACTACTGCAACCTTAGGATGAGGAACAAGCCTAGGATGGGCCAAAGTCAGTAGAATTTCGATCTTCTACGCAAATTGGGGAGAATGATTATCTCATCTTTTCACGGATCTGATAGGTGCACAACACGAGAATGAGTGCATACGTTGGACACTTACTTCCAGTTTAATTCGATGATAGAGCCTCAGAGAGGCTGAGGAAATCAAGTTTTCCACCATACACTTGGATGGAGAAGCTCATGAGTGGTGGTACCATGGGCTAGTGATGTTAGGGCATGCCAACATCACGTCATATGAGGACTTCACCCATAGATTGATGGATAGGTTCGATAATAAGAATGTCGAGATACACTTCATGGAGTTGGCATGGTTGAGGCAAATAGGTACACTGAAGGCTTATGTCACATATTCCTAGTGGATGGAAGTCATGCTGAATGATATTTCTGAGAGACTGGTGATGTTATTCACAGAGGACTTGGTTGAGCCCTTAAGAGGTTGGGTGAAGTCTTTCAGGCCAAGCACACCACATGAAGCTATCATGAATACCCAATATATGGCAGACACACCCCCCAAAAAGACATCGATAAAAAACCTTATTCCACAGAAAATTCAGGTGTCAAAGCCTCCTCAGAGGCCATTGACAGGGAAGGACATGATGGATGAGGAGACTCAGAGAGAGTTGAGGAGGAAGAATCTTTGCTACATTTGCAAAGAGCCATGTGAATCGTGTCATAGATGTATGGGCAAAGGTAAGGTCCATTACATTGAGGTGCTTTCCGATGAGGAGGATGATGGTAATGATTAGATAGCTCACTTACAAGAAAGTGGACAAGGCAGTGGTGAGCCACCACACCTTGATACTATAGAGATATTTCCATTGTAGGAGGGATCAAAGGAAGTGACCATTGCCAAACTCTCAAGAGTCCCCAAATATTACACATTCAGGATCAGAGGCATTCTCTAAGGGCGTAGAATTACAACACTGATTGATGGTGGGGCCACCCACAACTTCATTGATGCGACACTTGTCACCAAGAGACACATCCTTGCAAAATAATGAGGGATTCAACATAGTAGTAGCATATGGGTACAACATGACATGTACTCAGAGGATCAGGGGATTGGATGTGACATTGGGCAACTATGCATTGATCAATGACTTTTATGTCGTGGATTTGGGAGACACCCATATAGTGTTAGGAGTTAAGTGGATGTACTCATTGGGATATATCCACATGAACTATCAGTACATTAGGATGGAGTTCATGGACAAATGTGTTCAACAATTCATCCTAAGAGGTATATCGACAGGTGCCCCCGGGATCGTGTCTAACCAACGCATGGAGGCCCTTTTTAGACATAGGGATGTGGCTTGCATAGCAAAGTGCTTGATCACCATGGAGAAGCCATCACATGATCACCAAAACTATCATGGGGACATACATGAATTGATTGAAAAGCATGACAAGATATTATGACCACTTCCATCAAGGAGACCACCTGATAGGGGATTCGAGCATGTCATTGAACTAGAGGAGGGGGGAAAACCCATGATCACCACACCATACAGGCACCCGAAGAAGTTTAAGGACGAGATAGAAAAGGCCATACAAGAGTTGTTGGAGATGGGACACATCAGGCCTAGCTCTAGTCCCTTCGCCTCTTCAGTAGTACTGGTAAAGAAGAAGGATGGCACGATGAGGATGTGCATCGACGATAGGGAATTGAACAAGAAGACCATCAAGAACCGGTACCTAATACCCATGATCGATGAGTTGATAGACAAGCTACATGGGGAAGTGTACTTCTCAAATATTTATCTTCGATCGGGGTACCATTAGATCAGGGTTAGAGAGGAGGACATCCATAAGACGACATTCAAATGTCACTGCAGGCACTATGAGTTTCTAGTCATTCCTTCGGGTTTACTAATGCACCAACCACCTTCGAGTCATGTATGAACCACATCTTCAACAAGTAGTTGATGAAGTTCTTACTAGTATTCTTTGATGATCTATTGATCAACAACAAGACTTGGGAGGAACATCTGAGGCATGTGGATGAGATTTCTAGCATTATGGAGGAGCAATCATTGTTTTCCAAAGAGGAAAAATGAGATTTTGGGCTAACATAGATCCTCTATTTGGGGCACATGATTTTCATCGAGGGAGTGAATGTGAATCATGAGAATATCCATACAATTTTAGATTGGACCACACTCAGATCACTTACAAAGATGTAAGGGTTCTTCGGGATATGTAGCTATTACAATCATTTTTTGAAAGAATTTTCACAATTGGGTGCGCCACTGACAAACCTCATCAAGAAGGGAGCTTTAATATGGTCATAGGAATCACATGAGACATTCAATAGGATTAAGAAGATGACGAGAACCTGCCCAGTATTAGCACTTCCATATTTCTCACAGACATTTGTACTAGAGTGTGATGCATCCGGTGAAGGGATAGGGGCAGTCTTGATGCAGAATTGACACCCCATATCCTTCGAGAGCAGGAAGTTGAGGGAGACAGAGAAGATTTATCCTATATATGACAAGGATATATTGGCCATCATGCATGCATTGGCCAAGTTCAGAAAATACCTCGTGGGAGGATGCTTCGTGGTTAGGACTGACCACAACAGCTTGAGATACTTCCTAGAGCAGCTTGACATGAATGAGAGTCAACAAAAATGAGTGAATAAGGTGCATACATATGATTTTGAAATTGAATATGTAAAAGGGAAGAAGAACATAGTTTTTGACTCCCTATCCAGGAGACCTGCATCCTTATCCATGACAGACATCTCAGTGGGTTGGAAGTCCATTCTCTTGGTGGAGTACTCCAAGAATACCTTCACCTGTGAACTGATGGAAGGAATTATTCAAGATGATAGGCACATAGTAGTGGATGAAATCATCTACTACAAGGACACAATCTATCTTGTCCCTGAGTCCACACTGAAGGGTAATATTTTGAGGGAAGTACATGACGCACCACTAGAAGGGCACCCAGGGTATTTGAATACCTACAGGCAGGTGAGGGAGAGATTCTCTTGGAAGGGTCTCAAGGAGGATGTGATTCGATATGTAAGGCTATACATGACTTTTCATCATAAAAATTCAGAGCTTACATATCCTCCAAGACTTCTTCAGTCGTTGTCGATTCCAAAGCAGAAGTGGGAAAACATCTCCATGGATTTCATCACAGGGTTTCCAAAGGTACAAGGCAGGGATTGCATCTACATGGTGGTAGACAGGCTGACCAAATATGCACACCTCTTTTCCATTCCTTCAAAGTATATCACATCTAAGGTAGCGAACATATTATTCAGGGAGGTATTCATACTACATGGTCTTCCAAGAAACATAGTCAGTGACCTAGATAGTAGGTTTATCATCGTGTTTTGGTAGGGGATGTTCACGTTATCCAAGACAGAGTTGACACCTAGAACCATCTATCACCCCCAGACAAATGGGTAGACTGAGATACTAAACAAATGGATTGAGGGGTACATGAGGAACTATGTGTCAGGACAACAGAGGACGTGGATAAAATGGTTGCACCTCGGGAAGAATTGCTACAACACCACTCATCACATGTCCATTGGGATGAGTCCATTTAGGGAATTGTATGGTTATGGTGCCCCGTCATTTGTGGATTTGGTGTTTGGGGAGAGCAGATCCACCAAGGCCAAATACTGGTTGCAGGAGAGCTAGGACATCTTGAGAGTCATGAAGGATAATTTGCAGGTTTCTTAGAATCAACAGAATATGTATGTAGATAGGCATATGTTGGATGAGGTTGGGGACTTAGTATTTCTTAGGTTTCAGCCTTACCGAAATTCTTCGCTGAAGAAGAGTGGCACAGAAAAATTGAATCCCAGCTTCTATGGACCCTACAAAGTAATCAAGAGAGTTGGGGAGGTAGCATATCCGTTGGAGCTGCCAAAGGGTAGTAGGATCCACAACGTCTTCCATGTTACTTGCCTCAAGAAGGCGTTGGGACAACAAGTCACCACTTTGACAAATCTTCCTCCACTAGATGAGGAGGGGAAATTGGTTCTAACTATAGAGAGGGTAGTTGATGTTAGAGAGAAGAAGTTGAAGAGAAGATTCATTCGAGAGTACCTGGTCACATGGAGAGTTTTTCCTGTAGAAGATGCTACTTGAGAAGGAGAGCAGATCTTACAACACCCTGATTTGGAGTTGCTTGGGGAAAAGCAATCTCAGGAAGGGAGGACTGTAATTTCCCCTTCCATTTGATCATGATGGAGGGTGACTTAGTAGCCTATATGACTCCCATAGGCTATAGTCTAGAGAAGAAAGGAGTCACAGGGACTTATTTAGTGTCACTGGGTTAAAAGATGAAAAAATCCTAAAGTGACATTAAATAAAAATAAAATAATTAATTACTTAAACATTAAAAAGTGATTTTTAAATTTTAAGTGAATAATGGAGGGAAAATAAGATAAGGGTTTGATTTGGTCAAAAAGGGAAAGATCCAAAAGGATCAGAGGAAGAATAAAAGGAGGGATAGCCCCTCACTTTATCATTATGATTTGATTGATCTCTTGAGTGGTTTTCTTGGAGCCATTGTTTCGTTAGGCTTTAGAAAAACCTTTCTATAAGCTAGTTTAGTTTCGGTAGTGAAATATCCACCGTAGCTAGACAAGGAAGTGAATCCATATGGGATCACCATTTGGAGTTTCATATTGTGGTTATCTCAGTGGGAGGAGTGTATCGAAGTGATCAGGAGGTTCACAAAATTTATGAGGGACAGATCCCATTTTTGTTGGATGAGGCATGGGACGTTGTGGCATCATTGTAAATTGAGTATAGGGGATCCCGTGAGGCATCACTAGTTTTCCAACCGCGTCCTGCGAGGCATCGTTGGTTGTCCAGCCACGTCCCACGATGACCTCTGCAAACTGTAGTTGCAGATACACTTAGGCACGGGGTCTATTACCATTGGAGAGGGTTCCTCGTAGTGGATTCAACTACTAGAAGGATCATGGAATCATTCCAAGTTATTTTTGCTTTGTGTGTGTGTTTGTGAAACTGCCATTGCAACCAATAGAGATTTATGGGTTTAGTATTGTTGCAGTTGTTAATACAACCAATAGAGAATTGTGTTGTTGTGATTTTTGAGACTTCATCCATAATAAAATGCCATGATTATCTCTTCTATTTTCTTTATAATCGGATAAATGCAATATGTTTGATAAAATTCCTTTTATAATTTTACATGCAAGTTGTTTGTAATAAGTGGCCAGTCGGCGCAAAACATTTTTTGCAAAGTGTTTGACAAAAACACACACCTAAAATACAACTTGAAACACAATATCCTAGCCTACTACAATTGGGGAGATTACAATCTCCATGTTACACTTCAGGTTTTATGTCAAAAAAATTAACTCAATCTATTAGAGAATGGTCACAAATTCTATGATTAGTCCTCAACATTTGATCCACCAACACAATCTCGTTGTGTATGAGAGCTTCTTATTTTTCCAACAAGTCTTTTCTTTTTATGAGAGCTACACATTCTAACCCTTGATCCATACCCGAGGGGCACAACTTAATTTGTGTCACTCCCTCTTAAAATCCTCCCAAATACTATGTGGAAACCACAAATCCACTTCATGTAGGTAAATTTACCAACATGATAGCCTAATTCCAATAGTTGGATTCATTATTTCATAGGAATATTAACATTGTATTATGATGAAAAAATATTTTTGACAAGTTGAGTTATACTCTAGTGCTTTAGACATATCCAAAATATATGGGCCACCACTCACTCCAACTATTCTTGATATTAACATATGTCTATGTGAAGGAATACACATATGTTAGCTGCAAAATTATCTTCACATTTTTTAACCTGGAAATTATTATGCCAAGCAACACAATTTTCTCAAATCAACTTGGGTACTATGCCCATAAATAGAAATATTTCTTTGGGCCAAAAAATTGTAATTCTTGGTTAACAAGTGCAAGGTCTGGAGGTGGTAATTGATCCTATGCATAACCACAATGAAGGTTACTAGTAGAACCACTTCATTTGGCTTATACCATCAAAATATTTCATCACTCTTGTTGGAGGCACATTTGGAAGGCCCTATTTTACATTGTGTTTTGCTTGAGCTTTGATAGTGTATATTAGGGGTGTGCCTTTTATTTTTCTTTCATAAACACGAAACTTGTCACCAAAACCATCATTATAACCTTTGGACACAAAGTTGGAACCGTTTTGTTCACCACCTAAACTACTACATTGTTGTCACCTTTGTTATAATTGGAGACATTATTTTGAAGATATATTTACATAGCACACTTCCTTGAAAACATCTATTTGATTGCAATTAGAACCATATACTCGAGACCTTTGACACCATTTTGAACCCATACCACACTAGGTGTTTCCTTAGATTGTGTGGTATTCCTTATTCGCTCAAAGGTCTGCCAGCTCTTTTAGTCTCATCATCTAGGAACATTGTAAGTACTTATACCATTTTTGGTTCAAGGGGTGCACCCCCTTCCCCTCATGTTCCAAATATTTTTTCCACTAATTTCCAACTTGAACCTACTATATTTAACACGTCTCACAAATGATCCTATCCTACATGACACAACTTGGCCATCCATGCCTACTATTGGGAGGCCTTTCAGACCCTTGTAATAAGCCATCATACATTATACACTAGCATACGAATGTATAAATACATGTAATAAAGTAAGTAAATGAACGTAGAGAATAAATGCAACCTAACAAAGGATTATTTGGAGTGGGTGCAACTGCTCCAACCATATCTCCTATGTATATATACTCATGAAGATGGAATACAAAGGCGGTTGGTTAACCTTCCCAAATCTCTGTCTCTTCTTGAGTACGTGTGTGTCCCTAATATTCCTCCTATAATGTAGCTCTCTATTCTTGAATGCTTGCCTCTAATCCCTGGACTACAAAATAAGCTATAATGCTTGCCTCTAATCCATGGACTACAACATAATGCTTGCCTTAGACCCTTGTAATAAGACATCATACATTATACACTATCATAAAAATGTATAAATACATGTAATAAAGTAAGTAAATGCACATAGAGGATAAATGCAACCTAAAAAAGGATTAGTTGGAGTGGGTGCAACCGCTCCAACCATATATCCTATGTATATATACTCATGAATATGGAATACAAAGGCAGTTGGTTAACCTTCCCAAACTCTCTCTCTCTTCTTGAGTACATGTGTGTCCCTAATATTCCTCCTATAATGGAGTTCTCTCTTCTTGAATGATTGTCTCTAATCTTTGGACTACAACATTTTGGTTCCGTTTCCATGTGACTTGAACCGGGATAAGCTAGAAAATTTGATCTCGGATATCAAATTTTCTTGAGAAAAATTGATATTGGATGAAATATTTGAATTGCGACTGTTCATGGTGAAAGCATAAGACCTTTCTTTGAAGATGCTCGAAAAATTTGTTGAAGAACACTAATGAATATTTTCTTGTGTCGATGCTCGCGAAAATAAAGAAGCATGAACAACGAAACCTAGTTGAGTTGCCTTTGAGCTCTTGATCTGGAGGTTGGTAGCCACCCTTACACCATTGGGAGCAGGGGGTTTCACTAGCACAATATACAAATAGAGATTTCATGGCAGCTTATGTAGAGGTAACCCATTATAGATAATTGTGATAACATCTATTATGTGTTAGTGGGATCCCCTCATGTATAATTATATATAATTAGAACCTAAATGTTTCGTTAATCTCATCATGATCTCATGGAAGTGGAAGCCATGATTTTCTCAAATGCTTGAAGACTATGCTCGGGTCCTAGGAAAAATATCACAAGTTATGTTTTTATTCCAAATGAGCTTCCCACTACTGTCTCACCCTGCGATGACTTAGATAAGAATCAATATTCTAATTTGTAGTTGCCAACACATATAAAGATATAAATATTATAAAATTTCTATCATTGGCACATCTTCATTAGTAATAAGTCTATAAAATCCAGACAGATGGACCGACAAAATAGAGCTTGGGAATTACAAGAAACAAGCACGCCCAATCTTCAGTCATTGACATCATTGAAGTTGGGATTATTCTTCTCATCACATCTCAGAGTTATAATGCTTTCTCAACTTGGTTCTAGTTGCTAGAATCTAGTCGAGGAAAATATTTACTAAGTGTGGTTTCTTCCTATACAAGTGTTGGAAACATCGACCATATTTATAGGTGATGTCACATGAAATCGGGAGACTTATCACTCTGTGCAGAGAGCTCTTGCATATTAAAACAACATGTTGGGAAGAAATTCCCACGTGTGGAACCATTTGGAAGACAATTTTTGTGCACAGAACCTATTAGCTAATATATATGGTGTGTTGGAAATATGTACGTTGGAGATCTGGTGTGTGGGAAACGTTCCCATCCACATAAAATGGAATGACCAAGTCTATCAGAGTTGTGGGCAATGCCGACAGGGGTGAAATAAGCTCGGTATGGGAATTCAATGCGTCTTTGATATGAACAATATGGGTTCATTAAACATATTTTCCCCTTCAGTGGATTGTCCACTTGTACAAAAAATTATGGATTCGAGCATACAACCCTGTGGAATAATGAAATACGTAGCACATGTTGCAACAAATTATTTTCTAGGTTAATTGGATGTTATTCATAATTTTATGTTTTCAATTTTTGCAGAGACATTCGAGGCACAAAGACGTTCGAGGAGTATTGATTATTGAAGACTTCCCTATACTTACTTCTCATTCAGATCAAGTTGTCGATCAAGATTCCCATGTCTAAGAAGAGCACCATATTTTACAAAATGTTCATCCAATGAAATTTGTTTATCAATACAGAGATTATTGTAGTGACAACTTTGTTCTTTCTCAATCTCCTTCATTAAACCTTACATATTGAGGATTGCGCCTTTTTCCTTTTGGAAGGATCATTGATTTTGATGCAAGACACCCATTTCTCAGAGTGTTGTCCATACAAGGTATGTTGGACCTTTTTTTGGGTATACACTTGAAATTTGAGCATACTTGACATAGGTGTTATTTATTTTAGTAACTGGAATTGGAATTTACACAAGAAAAAAGTCATGTACATATTAAAAGGGTGGCATATGAAGTCATTATTATGAGTCGAGTAATACATCCTAAAGCAATGTAAAAAGAAATATAGAGTCATTGTAAATGGAGTCTTATGTATAATGTATTATATGAAGGATAAGTTAGTCTTAGTAGTTGGAAAAACATTAAAAATTTCATAGTCATTGTTGAAAATAAAGTTTGTCTAAATAAAGGAGGGGGTTAAACGTGAGTCTTCAAGGAAAGTGATTTGCTCCACCATTGTAATGTAATTCATTATTTATCTAATGATATCGGTTCCTTTCCGACATTATTTGATACCCATTCGAAAACATTTAGTTGATTTTGTAAAATTTTGGTTCCGACAAAAAGGTGTCTTTCTTTTGAGCCATTGATTTTGTTGGAAAATTGGTTGTCATTTATGTCAACCTTAGAAGAATCCCTAAAGAAGATATCAGAAGCCCCTAAAAGTGATTATGATGTTTCCACTTGAAGAAGCCTTGAAGAGCCTTGAAGGAGCCTTGACATAAGTGTATATAACTCCAAAGTGGTCCCCTTATGGCGTAGCTTTTAAGCATGGCCCTCACTAGATGAGATAACATGTGGTTGTTTCCACATGCCCAATTTGAGTTGAACACAAATGGAGTCTTTAAGGAGCCTTGAAGAATCCCTAAAACCAAGTTAATAATCCCCTAAATTCAAGTGAAGAATCCCACAAATGTCCAAAATAAAGATTGCAAGATTGATATTGTTGAATGTATTATTTTTGGTCAATTTGGATACCTTATATTTGAGGGAATTTTTACCCTACATAAATAACTCAAATGGAAGCACAAGTCACATGGTTGAAAATATTATTTTTATACCTTTACAATGGTATATGGAAGTCCTTTTAACTCCCTAGGAATGAGGAGATATGAATTTTTCCATCTAACAACCCAGCCAGAAAATTGAGATCAGCTCAGCCAATTTTGGGGGACATAGTCACTATAAATACAAGATAGAATTTCACATTTTTAAGAGTAACCAACGAAGAGATAAAGTTTGAGGTGCACTCAAGATGTTGGGGTGTCTTTCTAGTGTGCAAGAGAAGTCTAAGGTATTCTCTTAAGGT
This sequence comes from Picea engelmannii, assembly GCA_009831015.1. NCBI lineage: Eukaryota > Viridiplantae > Streptophyta > Pinopsida > Pinales > Pinaceae > Picea > Picea engelmannii. The sequence goes on from ML834324.1 coordinate 11,638, forward strand.
ATTTCTTATTCTCAAGGTATGCCATAAGGTTGTGATGTTGTTGTATGCTCTGCTATGAAGTTGTGAGGTTGTGATTCTACTGTATGCTATGATATGAAGTTGCGATGTTTTTGTGATGTTATCATGAGTGGATTTTTTCATCAGTGGACATTGTCATCATGGATGTTACCATCAGTGGATGTTATCGTCAGTGATTACATTCTGGGAATGATGTTATGAGGCTTGCTAGGGTTTGAAGGATTGTCTATGGAATGAAGCATGCAGGTGAAGTCAGAAGTATTAATTGTATGAATATATTGGATTGGTGATATATTATTGATTTGGTGCTTAGTTGAGGATATTGGTGTCTCCAGTAGGTTGGTGCCTAAATCTTGTTGAGTTGGTACTCAGTTGAAAAGATTGGTGTCTCCAGTAGGTTGGTGCCTACATATTATTGAGTTGGTACTCAGTTGAGGAGATTGGTGTCTCTAGTTGTTTGGTTCATACGTCTTGTTGAGTTGATTCTCAGCTAAGTATATTGATGTCTCTGGTAGGTTGGTGCCTACAAACATTTATAAAAGACAAGTTTTTGTGGTTTTCTCCCACAAGGGTTTTCACGTTAAAATATGTGCATTGTGATTTGTGTTTATATGTGATTATTGTTTCTCAGTTAATGATTGATTGATGAATGGTTAAATAAAGTAAAAATTATCTTATACTAATTCACCCCCCCCCCTCAATATAACCATAAGCTCAACAATTGGTTTCAGAGCGAGTTTGTAACACCATGTTTCCCCCAGTTTGTAAAAAATAACTGGACTGGCCAGAACTGTGGAAAACTCATAAATGTGAATAACATTATGAATTTATATTACAGGACTGTTGAGAGGGTATGTGCGGAAAAAGAGACCACGATGGCGGTGGAAGGCACCTGGAAAGGTGACATTAACTTCCACCGAGAATTAATACCGTATTTGAACTTCACTGGCCCGGAGAACCAAAAGCAACTCGTTGGCCCCGAATTAAATGTCTCGCAGGCTGACAGGTTGATGGCTCCTCAGGAATTAATGAGGGATGGGGAGGTGAACCGCCCATCCGTAGAGCCATCATGACTGACCAGCGCGAGGGAAATCGCGCCACACGCAACCTCGCAAGAGGATAAGGCGTGGGGTGGAAGCGATTGGGGGCAGACGCGAGGGGAAGAAGAGAACTCTGGAAATATGCAGAGTGACTGATAGCAGAGAGGAAGGAGAGTAACCTTCGCTCATGGTCACTAGCAAACAGAGACGCAGTCTCACAGCATCGTGGTCTCGGCTCGGGGGTGGCTAGTGGTAAATCCGCTGGGAGTCACTGAGCCTACGGTTGGGTGGAAACGAGCACCCCTCTCAGCAGTTGCTTGACCCCTGGTGTTATTTCTGATAAGTGTTTTGCCTTTGGCATCTTGAAGTATATGAATTCTGATAATTATGCTCATAAGCTGTGAAACTGTGAATGATTTCATTATAAGATTGTTTGTATGGTATTTTGATCAGTACTAGTAGTTGTATATTTGTATGGAAAGACTATGTATGGCTTATGTCCTCATGAATCGTTATTTATATGCTTACCGACCTAATTCAGACCGCATGTCTGATTCGTGGGAGAAATGTACCCTTATATGCCTCAGATAGTACCTTGGGTAAGAACCTCCCCATAGAGATACCCTCCTTAAAAATCCCATCAAGAACCGGGAAAGCGAATGTGAAGGCGTAAGGCCTTAGTAACCCTGCACGAGGAGGAACGATCCTCTGTAAAACCCGAGATGGCAGCATAAGGATGAAGTATCGAATCGACGGATGAGATTCCGTCGGGAGATCTGTGGTCACTCACGACTGTCAAATCGGAGGAAGAAGATGGAGTGTTAAGTGTCTTAACCCTGATAGGTATTAATCGACGGACGAGATTCCATCGGGAAACCTGTGGTCACTCATGACTGTTAGATTGGTAGGAGTAAGTAGGGTGTTAAAACCCTTACCCCTTTGTTTTCTGTGTCTTCGTGGACAGCGAAGAATTCGAGACCGTAGATCTCCAAGGTCCATGGGAGTATCTGGACCGTTGATTTTTCCACGTCCAGGGAGTCGTGGAAGAATGCACGAGTAGGAACCAATCTGAGCCATCAGATCTCGATCGGAAAACCCGACAACCGTTGGATCTGTCAAGAGTTACCCGAGGGTTATGACCCCAGTGTATAGGGGCAAAATCCCCGGAATAGATCTAAGTCGTCCGAATGACGGAGGTCACGTGTCATAAGATTACCCATTTCGGGAAATCGGGAATCGCGGAATCGGGATTCCTGATGACGATTGTTCAGGATTTTCCACGGTGAAAACCCCGGGATAGATCTAAGTCGTCCGAATGACAGAGGCCACGTGTCGTAATATTACCCATTTCGGGAAATCGGGAATCGCGGAATTGGGATTCCTGATGACGAGAGTTCGGGATTTTCCATGGTGAAAACCTCGGAATAGATTTGAACCGTCCGATTGACGGAGGCCACGTGTCATAAGATTACCCATTTCGGGAAATCGGGATTCCTGATGACGAGAGTTCGGGATTTTCCATGGTGAAAACCCCGGAATAGATCTAAACCGTCTGATTGACGGAGGCCATGTGTCGTAAGATTAACCGCATCAAGAAACCGGAGATCGAGAACTCGGGAGTCCCGTGATCGAGAGTTCGGACTCTCGTGATGATAAACCCCGATGAACGGACGAGATTCTTTCGGAGGATCTCAGGGTCTGTAATGACCGTTAGATGTGAGGGAGAGATGTCGGCTTTAAGCCGGGGCGCGAATGCACATTAAGGAAAGTAACGAGCAAATCTGGACGACCAGAGTCCACTCGCCCAGATCTACGGCTGAGGTTTCATTCCGGAGCCCCCTTGTTATTCTGCCTTTAGCGGGGGGGTCCGAAATCGGACGTGAAACTCTCGAACGATTGAGATTAATTCACCATGATCGACGGTGCTCAAGTGAATTCCGGACCCCCCTTGCCATGATGTCTTTAATGGGGGGGGGGGGTCCGGAATAGTGTGGCGTGTGAAATGGGGCCCCCTCCTGTTCTGTTGACTACCGTGTCACAATTCCCCTCTGCCACCTATACTCCACTTACCCGTGCGACGGGGCCTGTTCTCATTGGCCATTTTCTAACCCTATAGGGATTCGTCCCTATAGGCCGGTTGCTAGCCCTGTCGGGGTTCGGCGGTTGCAGAGTCGAACGATTTGACATCACTGTAGCGCCGAGGCGCGAAATACAAAAGACACTGTGTTTATTTTAACTGTGATCATGACCCGCGATCACATGGGAACGGAGAGAGAAAGAGCTAGCTTGCGCTAAGCCTCCATAGGTAATTCAGGGGTTTTGATTCTGCGGAAATCAACGAAAAATTTGATCGAGGTAGTAGGTATGTGACAAAGTGGTATCAGAGCATGGTTACAACACTCGACCTGATTGGGCTCATGCACAAGTTGCGCATAAGCTTCGTTCGAAGCACTCCTACGAGGAGTAACCCCCTAACTTAACTCTCTTGTCCAGGATTAAAACTTGGAAACGGGAACCCGACTGTGTATGCATGTGAAAGAGTTATAAATTTATGCACAGATTATAAAATTTATTTAACTCTTGACTAATAACCAGCGTTTGTCTTTTCACCCAAGCGGAAGATCAGCCATGAGAATTTACAGACGTAGAGAATGGTGACTCCCCAAGAGATGGGAAAAGGCTCCCGCAATAGAGACAAAGAGTCTGACGAAAGAAGAGCAATGGGAACCCCTCCAAATATAGCCGAGACTGTGAGGAGTCTCATGGTTGAATTGCAAAGTTGCAAGGCCGACAATGAAAGGATGATGAAAGAACAAGAAAAACAAACCGAAATTAATGCAGTTTTACTGTAGATCTTATCCGACCTACAGCGACAAATGCAGCATGAACCCGAGATGCAGAAACATGGTCGTATCAGTGGCCATACTGAGAGGAGCACCTCAAGAAAGGTCCACCCCAGAGGTAAAGGACCAGTGCCGGATGATTCCACTGAGAAGGAAGCTGGCAATTCAGAAGGCTCTTCCAGCAGCAGGACCAGTTCCTATTCTCGAAGAGAACAGAAGAAACAAAAGACTTCCAAGGGTTATAAATTTGAAGAATTCAGAAAGGCCAAACCTCCCTCCTTCGACGGTGAGATAAATAAGGGAGAGGAAGTCGAGGCCTGACTACTTGGACTGAAGAAATATTTCAGAGTCCATGATTTTTCAGAGAATTTGAAGGCCCGAGTGGCCACTTTCAATCTAAATGGAAAGGCTTCCATCTGGTGGGAGGATCTTAAGAATATGAAAGGGGTCCGCGAGGAGGACCT
>ML834325.1:0-13739 GCA_009831015.1 Picea engelmannii
ATCTCCCTCAAATACTTAACTGCTTCATTTTTAATGTTCTCCTACCCTATAACATCTTCCCCATATTCATCCAATATATCCCATAAGGGATTAGTTATTCTTCTAAATTTTGCAAAATTATGGAAAAAATTTGTGTTATTGTCTCCACTTTGAAGCCAAATAGCCCTACTACGCTCCCTCCTGTATTCCTCCTTTTCCTGAAGAATATTATTTCTTGCGGTTTCCAATTCTTTCACTAAATATTCTTCGGCCATCCATCCACTTCTAGTTGAGTTTTTATGGATACACTCTGTAATTTAATCTTATAGATTCTTCAAGTGTGCTTTTGTTCTTAATTTCCTCTCCTTCAACCAAATATTAGTCTGTATCTTGAGGTCCTTAAGTTTCAAAATAAGCCTATTTTGTTTTCCACTTTCGCCTAGGTACTTCGGATCATTCCAAATCTGTTTAACCAAATTCTCAAAACTTAAATCATGGGTCCAAAAAGGATTCATCTTAAAAAGATAGAAAAGGTGAGTAGTAGGAAGATCCAATTGAAGTAAAATGGGAGCATTGTCTGAGATGTAAGGGTATTCCATGCAAGAATGATAAATATCAGCCGAAGCTAAGAAATCCTCAGAAATTAAATCCATGTGTAACCTCTTTGCAATAAGTTTTGTGCCAGCCGATTGTTCCTCCAAGTTGGGACAAGCTTCCTCGGAACAATATCAATAAGACCAAGGCACAGGAAGAAATTCTTGAAGAAACCTGCTAAGAAACCCAGAGTTCTAACACCTCCCCAAATCTCACCAGAATAGAGGGTCAAATTTAAATCACCCACTAGAATCAAATTGTTTTGTGATAACAAGCTCGATCTTCCCAAGCACTCCCAGAAAACTTTACACTCCACACAAGGTCCATAAGTGTTCAGAATATAAACCTGTCTCCTAGCGGCAATATAAAATCCTGACAAGAAGAAGCTAGTGCAAGTTAGAGAGGGAATCAAATAAAAAAAGTTGGGGTCCAATGATACCATTAAATTGCCTGAACTCCCATTAGAATTTACTGCACAACATAGCCAATTTTGTTGAATCTTAAAAATGAAGTCACTAGCCTTTTCTACAAGTACCATAGTCTCTTGAAATAGAAAAATCTCAGGTCTAGTTTTTTCTAGTACCCTACACACCGAGGCTAGTTTTAGGGTGCCCCCAATCCATCTTATATTAAGTGAAAGTAACAACATTATTTAGCCCGAGCAAGGGCTTTACATTCTCTAAGTGCCCCACAGTCGGTAGGGTTAGTAGGACCAATATTCAAAGTATCCTTAATTGATTTCTTCCTCGCACTTCAGGTTTTTATGGGAGAGTTTTCAAAACCCAGTACTCGAGACCAAAAAAAGTATTTCTCCTTTGTACCCACCATTAAATTCGAACCACTAGTCTCCCCAAAAGTGGAACTAGAAAATTGTAAAGCCATTCCCTGAAAAATATGTAACAGATTGATGGAAGAATGATCCTTCAAAAAAGGAATAAAGGAGTCTAAAAACTCTTCAAGGGAGAGATTTGAATCGTTTGGTTCATGATAACCCGGGCTGTTGGGGGAAGAAACATTTAAAATGGGAGGAGAAACCTGACTTGGTTAAGTTAACACCGAGTCCACAAGGGACAAATGAAAAAAATTGTTAGGTAAAGTTAGTGAATCGGAAAGGTTCCCCAACAGTGGCAACGGTGGGACCAAAGCAATATTATTCAAAATACTAGAAGGTAAAGTAGAAACAAGGGGAATAACAGGCTTCGTAAGGTCACTCACCCGCACCTCAGTAAAAGGACAAGAGAGTGATATACACTGAGAAAACCACTTCGAGGAGCTTAAGGTTTATTTTTCCAAAGTAGAGACAGTAGAGAAAAAAGAAGGAGAGTGATGTTTGAGCTTACCCAAGAGTGTTGAATCCAATTCAAGTTCTTCCAAGTCAAGTGAGCAATTTCCCAGACCAAAACTGTAGTAACCCGTATTAATGGAAAGATCAATATAATAATTTATAGAAATATCATCCTCTTATTCATATTTCTCCTCATACAAACCTTTACAATCCCTGCTAAGATATTCGGTACTATGACACAAGCTACACCGAAAGGGTATGCCTAAGTAATCAATTCGATGCAAAATACTCCTCCCTCACCACTTAATCTCAAGAGTTTGAGGAATACCATGACTTATATCCATTTCAACTAAAATTATACAAACTTTCCGCATAGGTGAAGTTAACATACCTCTATCAACCAAAATAAAGATGCCAAGAGCATCACCGATATCCTTTAGTGCTCCTTCATTCCACATGTGTACATGCAAGCCTGAAAGAAGAATCTAGAAACGTCAATACGTGAAGTATTCAGTATCCGGACTGAAAGACACCCTCAATTTTTTTAGCATAAAGATACTATCCCCATTCAACCACCTTTGTGCTAAAATATTTTCAACATCATCGAGAGAACAATAGATAACTCCCCACCAACCTTTGTAGAGTTGCATGAGCTCCGTAGTGTATCCTAACATAGTTGACCAGACTCTATCCGACCAGACTGGAAACTTTTCTCAGCATAAGTGCATGTAGGAGAACCTCCCTACTAAATCACAAAGAGCTAACCAAAAAGTATCCTCAAGGCGAACGTCAGAGCCGAGAACCATTTTTCTATTTACCTTGTTTGAATTCCACTGCTTCCTTTGTTTGTGAAAGACGGATATGTGTTTTGTTTTTCCAAGCGAAAGTAGAGGAGCACTCCCAAAGTTCCATTGCTTTACTCCACAACCCGTTCTGGGAATAACGTTCTATGAGCAAGTTTCTACCAGACTAGGGAGTGTAGCCTTAGTATAATCCGGTAGAAGGTTAATACTACCTAAACCTCCAATTGGCTAGTCACCAGAGTTCTGCAAAAGAGTTCTATGCTTCGAAAGTTCCATAGTAGTTGGGTAATCTGATAATAATCTACCCTCCTTATAGAAGTTATCATCCTCCTCATGAAGGATATCATTAATATTCTTAATAAGTATCAATTTACTGCCAGTAGTCATTAAACCGCCAACTGACAACTCCAATCCCCACCTCCAAAATCAAGGGTCGCCAAAGTGCTCGACCCACGAGGAGAAAAACAATGTCAGTTAAAATAATGGAAAATAGAAGAGACAAGACAACAGTCGAGGGTTCATATCCCAAGTGGAAAGTAAAATAAATAAAATAACGAAGTGTAAATATGAACCAATTTCTGAGAAGGGAAAAATAAATAGTCATTAATAAAACTGAGAAAACTGAAACCAAGAAAAAACTTAAGTAAGGAGAGTCGGAAAGAAAACTCGAAATAAAGGGAAGTAAGGGTAGAATGGGAACCAGTTCAAATAACAATCCATAACCAGAATGTTAATCCATTCCTTAGATCTATGATACAAGCTAAACAAAGAACTTACGAACCAGTGCCCATAGGATTTTCCCACCATCAACATTCAAATCTTTGTTTTTTCTTAAACTCCCTTTGGCTCTCTCCTAACGACGAATATTAAGAGAGATTAACAAATCTATTATGCACATTGACACAATAAAGTTCATTATCACTAAAACAATAGCATCCTAAATAAAATTATATTTTAGGCTAGTAGCATAATAGGAATCCAATAAACTATCTATATATGAAAATAATCATAATCTATCTATTATGATAAATAACAATCTATATGATATATTAGATTATGATCCATAGATTATTCTATATATCTAAAATCATATTTATATTAATTTACATTATATCTGCATATATTTATATATCAATATCATCAACTTTAAGAATATGATCCAAGTAGAATATAGATTAGATTCAAAATTAACATAAATCAATATGTTAGATTAAATTTAAACATCTCATGGATCCGTTCTTTTTGAATTGAGGTTTGTTTTTAAGGTTTCATTATGTTCATATATTTTTGAATGTAATATCTAACTATTAAAAAATGAAAATCAAAGTATAAAGAGGATATTCTTTTGAAGATATAGATTTATGCTTAATCTATTCAAAATGTATAATTAAGCTTTCATCCATTATCAAAATAAAGACTCTTTCAAAACTCAAGAGTTTTGAGTTTGTACTAGATTGATATGTTCCAATCATGGAAGCTAAAAGAGAATGAAATATCAATCATTGAATATCTCCATTGATTTCAATAATAATATAACACAACGATACAACATATTGATTTTAGTCATTACACAAAACAATAGATGACGATATTCAAAATGATATTCAAAAAAATGATGTAAAGAAATATGGGAGTAGAAATAATTTTCGATGATATAACACAAAGAAATATGGTACATTTATTTTAGATATGGTACAATGACAAAATATTTAAAACAATTATTTGTTATGATTTCAGTAGTACATAATCCAAAACAATGCAATGCACTGATTTTAGTAAATGTAACATCCCTCTCAGGTGCACATTGAGCAAACTTATTCTTTGAGGACACTTCCTTGCAAGTGATTCAGATTATTATACTATTCAACATTTGACTATGATTATGAGGTGTTATGATTGATGACATGTTATTTTTCTATATTGACACAGACATGTGCTATTGACTTGGTTTTCATGAGTTTGGAGGATTTTGGACCTTGAGGATGCAGAGGCATCGCTGAAACCCATTGGACTCTGGATCGAGTCAAGGAGTGGATGATTCAGGGTTTGATTGTTGTATATATGACATTTGTGAATCTGATTAGATGATATGATTATGGATACTATTTATGTCATCATTTGTTGATGATGCAAGATGATGGTTTCTTTTCGACCAGACTCACATGTGGAGTATAGGGGTCATGCACGATAACTAGAGGCATTGAGGGAGAGGTGTAGACAAAAAAGCTTCCATGGACTAGTAATATTCTCTTCGTGGCTCTAACTGTAGGTTAACGATTACCTATTTCGATAAGACCCACACTGTCATGAGGGTTGAGTGCAACAGTCACTCATGATGACTCTAAGGGGCACACAATAAGGCAGGGGCCTTATTCCTTAGAGGCCCTTAATCTCCCATGAGATCACCTAGTAGAGTATTGAATCCAGGGGATTTCATGTATACAAAGTCAGTCAAGACGCGAGTGGCACCTTTGGAGCATGTAGTGCATCCTGAAGGGCACATCGCGCAATAAAAACAGAAAGAGGCTAGAAACACCCTTGGAGCATGTAGTACGTCCTCAAGGGAACGTCGCACAAGGGAAATAGAATGAGGCGAGTGGCACCCTTGGAGAACCTAGTGCATCCTAAAGGGAACATATTGTTGTTTTAAATAAATGAATAAACCTAGATAACCTTAGAACGAATAATGTGATAAGAAATATTTAAAAACAATTTCCCTAATAAAATGTCTCCAAACCTCGCAAATTAAAATCTAGCTCTTGGTGATACTTGTGGTAAAAGAAAAATATTTATATAAAAACAAAAATAAAAATAAATAAATAATAATGATCATCATCATTAATGATGTGACGAGAAAGGGGTAAGAAAGTCAATCATTATATAAAAATCTTTTGGGGGATAAAATTTAAAAAGGGGGAAAAGGGGGAAATAATTGTTTTGTTACATATTCTAATTAAAAATTTATTAATTAAAGAGGAAAAGGGGGAAAATGTAATTTTCTACACTTTCCAATTTGAGTTTTAAATGAAAAGGGAAAGAGAGAAATTTAAAAGAATTAGGAAACTAGGAAAATGTGGGAAATATAAAAGGAAAGCGGAAACACAAGGAAAAGGGAGAAAGACTAAATTAGTAAGGTATCTAGCATTTAAGAACTTTCTAAATTGAACTCAACTAGTAAATTATTAAGGGTGTAAGTCATTAAAATGTGTAAGGGAATATGGGGACACCTAGGAGTGATTCTAGGAATGCTTTTAGGTGGGTGAGGGAAATAAGAGTAATTAATTAATTACTTAAATTAATTTATGGTGCAATGAACGAGATGGGTGACACATGTACGGGGTGTATTTTTATGAATTAAATTATTGAATAATAAATTAAATGGTAATTTGGGAAAGTAAATGACTTAGAAATTCTATATAAAGGAGGGAGGAGGAGGAGGATGGATCTTTTATGGGATGCATAACATTACGCTGCAGAAATTTAGACTTGACTGACTTAGCTTGTGGGAGTTGGGATACCCAGCTCAGTGAGGAGTGGTAGCCCGACCTTGCAAGGAAAGCGAGGAGCTAGTTGTTCTCTGGTGGTGTGTGTGGCCCATTTGGAGCTCGGGGGGCTAAGGGGGAAGACTATTACCTATTGCATTGCCTGGGAGGTATCGGTGAAGTCTCATCGATCGACAAGTAGAAGTTGCACAGAGCGCGTTGGAAAACGACTACGAGCGAGCGACTTGAGATACAATATGTTTTCTTTTTATCTTCATGGTATATTATTATTTACCTTACACTTTCATTTCTATACTTTTATTTGGGTAAATAAAATGTTTGAATTAGCATATTAATTGATAACTTAATTTCCCCATAGCCTTAATCTCACTTCTTGACTTGATTCCCTCATTCCTAGACAATCAATCCACACCTAAGCATTTGACCAGGAGTTGGATCAACGATTGTCACTTCAGTTTTAATAGACCTATAGATCCTAACGCCTTTCTTTTCTGTCCATGGATGATGAGTGAAGGATGTGTTGCCCAGTCGTCTACCCTTGTTGATTGTTCCTAGTTGATGGATTTCCTTGTTCTTTTTCGAGTGAGTACTTCTGTGATTTTTATCCTTTCCTTCCGTGTTATGCTTATTTCCCTCTGCATTTAATGAATTTTCCTCTGCATTTTTAATGAATTGTGCTCTGTGTTTTTAATGTATTGTCCTCTGAGTTTTTTATGAATGGACCTCTGTTTTTTTAAAATGGCCTCTGTGATCTCATAGATATACATTACTGTGAATTTAAATAAATCACGATTATCTCGTTACCTAGCAACTAAATAATGTAGCGTGTTAAGGGGTGGCATTTTATATTTCTTTTACCGGGGCTTTCACCTAGATACCACAGCATAAATATCATAACTTTATGTACAATTCCTTACACATTTTTGATAGTGAATTTCTCAGCCCTGATATCCTTTTTAAATGCCTTGTGACATTGATGCCCTTTCATGTCAGTCTCCTACCCCCGACAGTTTATTTCTCCTTGATTAAAATGCATTATATTATGGTCATATTTTGTTTAGATTCCCAGGTGACCTGTCAAGCTACATGCATTCTATTTTTGACAGGCAATGTATAATTGATTTAAATGCATTATATTTTTGGTCAAATTTTGTTTTGACTACCAGGTGAGTTGTCAAGTTACACGCATTCTGTTTTTTACAGCAAATGTTTAAATGATTAAAACAAATTATATTTCTGGTCAAATTTTGTTTAGATTGGCAAGTGACATGTCAAGCTACATGCATTATGTTTTTGACAGCCAATGTATAATTGATTAAAAGACATTATATTTATCGTTATATTTTATTAGATTGCTAGGTGACATGTCAATCTACACAAAATCTGATTTTAATTTGACAACCAATGTATAACCTTGATTAAAACGCATTATATTTTGGTCATTTTTTTTTATGAGATTTCCAAGTGACTTGTCAATCTACATGAAATCCGATTTTAATTTTGTAGGCAATGTATAACCTTGATTAAAACACATTATATATTCTGGTCATTTTATTTATTTAGATTGTTAGTTGACTTGTCAAGCTACACACATTCCATTTTTTTTAATTGACAACTAATGTATAATTTAGACAATATTTTTACAGCAATGGTAGTTTATATTTACTTTATACGATAATTTATTATCATTTTTGTAGACGCCCTCTTCATTTGAATAATAGACAGCCTTTAAATTTAATTTGACTAGACTTGTCCATTGGTTTTAACATTGATTAAACTAGACTTGTAAAATTAGATTGAAATTGTAGTTTATAGTTTAAGTATTGATTAAAAATTGATTTGTCAAATTAGATTGTAATTATTGACAAATTGTAATTTTAGAATTGCTAAATTTGATTGTATTTAATGTTAAATTTGATTGTAAATTAATGACTAATTTATAATCTAGACTGGCTAATTAGATTAGAACTAATGTTAAATATATGGTAATTATTGACTAGTTTAGACTTGATGAATGAATGGATTGTTGGTGAAGTCATGTCTTAGCTTCTGCTTTCTTCAAACAACGTCATCTTGCATCTTGTTGATCTGTTGTTTGGAGTGTGGGTGTAGTCCTCTCATCAGTAACTCGACTCCTAGCAAGTTGGGTTCATCTAGAGTCTTTGGTCAAGGGATAACTTGGCTGGGGTCTGTACTACCCATTGTGGGTGTTGTTTTTTGTAGTTGTTTGGCATTTGGTTGGCAACGCCTTCATGCACTTGGTTGTGCACCATCGAGGTCTTATTTAACTGTTGGTCGAGGGTGTTGTGTCGGGATGGGGATGTTTTCACTTATCTTGTAGGAGAGTTCAAGCTCTATCGGGAGGGTATTTGTTTCTCCCAGTTTCTCTTGTGCCAGTGCGTGGAATCTTAATTGTCTGTGGCTTATTTGGCCAGGGTTACGCTCGCTGTAAGATATCTTATTTAGTTGTAATCGTTGTTGTCATTTGGTTTAAAAAAAAAAAAAAAGGATTGCACCTTTTGCTTCGCTTGTAGTAGTAACAAAGCAGTCGTTGCACATGGTATCAGAGATGGTTCAATCTGTGACTTGGGAACACTTCCGCTTTCGTTGTTATGATATTTTATTATAAGGTTTCTTATTAAGATAATTTGTATTCTTATAGGTAACCATGGTCAGAGGACATCATGGAGGTAGATGACGAGGTGCTAGGGGAAGAGGCACGATACCTCTAGTAACATCCATTCCTAAGGGGTCTAATCCCCAGGGAGATGAGCAAGTTGTCGGGTAGGAGCAGATAGTGGTGGGTGATGTGGTTGGGATGATGAGGTATTTCTAGTGGATGTATGAGGCATTGATCATCTGTTTGGACAGAGTTGAGGCCAGGGCACTGACACCCCATGAGGGTCCACTGTGCGTTCTAGTTGGTACTGGTAGCATTCACCGCGAACTCGAGAAAGTCAAATTTCTCGAGTTCTTTGGTTCCTTAGATGAGTTCGACACCTTACGATAGGGAGGTTGTATGGTGCCCGAGTATGAGACTCGTTTTATGAAGTTTCTTCTATATGCTTCGCATCTTAATACTGATGAAATTAAGGTCAACAAGTTTGTGTTCGACCTTAATGGAAGCATACTTACAAAGGTTATGATTTTGATGCCTCGAACCTTGCATGATGTCGTCTAGAAGGCCCTCATAATAGAGGAGGAGCTTATCAGTGGGGGTCACAGTAGGACTCTAGCGAGACTGACAGGGAAGGTGTCATCTAGTGTGTGGCAACACCAGACACCAGCCCAACATATGCCTGGATATCATGGCTTCCAGAGAGGATCGACTTTCACTACAGTTCAGTGACCAACACCTCAGTTGCGGACACCTTATCATGAACCACAACATCAACATTAGCATCGACCATAGTAGTAGCAATTTAGGTGTGTTAAACAGAGCAAACTAGGATTTCAGGTCGGTGGGCCATCATCTTCTACTTCAGGTACCAGGAGTACTGGATCAAAGAAGGGGTGTTGGATGTCTGGGGAGCCACACTACCAGCGTGACTACTGAGAGGAGATGACTAGAGCGTTTGGATCATCCGGACCCACTACCATGGGAGATTTGGGCAAGGGCCATCAGATTCATGTTGTGGTGAATAACCACTAGGTAGAACACAAGTCGACTGTACTCGATACATCAGGTGCCATCATTGACGAGACCCTTTGTATTTTGATAGATCATTGTGCTACCAAGAGTTTCATTTTTGATACAACGCTAAAAAGGATTAAGGTAAAGGCAGTCGAAAAGGATGAGTTTAGCTTCATAGAGATGGCTTCGGGAGCCAAACCAAAGGTTGGAGGAAAGGTTACGAGTTGTACCCTTAACTTGGGAGAGTTTGTCACCAAGGCCAACCTCTACGTCATGATATTAAGATCTTATGACGTTGTGATGAGTATGGACTAGTTGGAATCACATGAGGCGATACTGAACTGTAAGACAAAACTATTGAGCTTGGTTGATGAAGAGGGACAAAGACGAGAGATTGTAGGATGAAACCAGGGAGTTTCCCCTAGGTTCATCTCTTCCTTGCAACTACGTAAGAGCATGCAGAAGGGATGTAAGCTTTATATAATCCTTGCGTTAAATAAGAAGTGAGTATCGGAAGGTCTAGAACACCTACCAGTGGTGAGAGAGTTTACAAACATCTTTCTGGAGGAGTTACACAAGATTCTGCTGGAGAGGGAATTGGAGTTTACCATAGACCTAAAACTGGGGACTGGACCTATAGCTAGAATGCCTTTTCAAATGTCAACTCTAGAGTTACAGGAGTTGAGAATGCAACTGAAGGAATTGCTAGACTTGGGAATGATACGTCTGAGTTTGTCACCATGGGGTGCACCTATTATTTTCATATGAAAGAAGGATGGGTAATGGAGGCTCTGCATTGACTATTGTCAATTGAACAACGAAACGATCAAGAATCAGTATTCGTTGTCGAGGATTGATGATATGTTCGATCAGATGAAGGGGTCAATGGTGTTCTCAAAGATCGATTTTCATTCAGGGTATCACCAGTTACAGATCAAGGAGGATGACTTCCCTAAGGCTACCGTTAAGATGAGGTTTGGGCATTATAAGTTTACTATTTTACCGTTTGTATTGACAAACACCCAAGGGGTATTTATGAGTTTGATGAACGGGGTGTTCCACGAGTACTTGGACAAGTTCATCCAAGTATTCATTAATGATATTTTCATTTACTCTCGGATGATGGAGGAGCATGACAAGCACTTGGTACTACAGTGTCTGCAAGAGAATAAAATGTATGGGAAGTTGTCCAAATGCTTGTTTTATCAATCGAGGATTCACTACTTGAGGCACGTCATCTCCGACGAAGGTATAGTCGGGGATCCAACAAGGGTCGAGGCTATTATGGAATTACCTGTGCCGATGAATGTCCTGAAAGTTCATAGCTTCATGGGTTTAGCAGGATACTATCGAGGGATCGTCGAGGGATTTTTGAGTATAGAAAATCTGATCATGGAATTGCAGAAGAAGAACAAGAAGTTTGCTTGGACCGAGAAATGCACGGAAGAATTTTGGATTCTCAAGGAGTTGATGACAACGACACTGATACTAAAGGTCCCTGACATGGACGTGGACTTCTTGGTATGAACTCACGCACCCAAGGAGGGGTTAGGCAGAATCTTGATGTAAGACGGTCAAGTGATATCTTACATCTTGAGGAAACTGAGAAGGCATGAGGAAAACTATGCGACACACGATTTGGAGTTGTTAGCGATTATTTATGCTATGAAGGTTTGGATGAAAATTTGAACTAAATATGAACCACTGCGGACTACAACGCATCTTTACACAAAGCGACCTAAACACGTGACAATGACATTGGTCAGAACTTCTTAGTGAGTACGATTTCGATATTTCTTACATAAAAGGAACAGTGAACCAAGTGGCAGATGAATTGAGTCGGAGACCATGCATCTTTTTGATGTTGCCTCTTCAGAGGAATCTACATGAAAATATTCTAACCTTACAACGTGATGATGTCTAGTACAAAGAGATAGAGGATTTTATCGGAAAAAACAAAATGATGGTACCAATATTTGAAGGATTTATGTTCGACGAGGATGGATTATTGAGATTTAAAAATCGGATTTACATACCACTGAACGACGAGTTGAGGAACTTGATATTTAACAAAGCTCATAGAGCAGTATACATGGCTCACCTGGGATTCACGAAGATGAGGGCGAACCTTAAACCCTTATTCTTCTGGAAAGGAATGAAAGTAGACATAGTCAAATATGTATCCAGATATCTAGAATGTCTACAGGTAAAGGTTGAACATAGACATCCAACAGGATTACTACAACCACATGCTACTCCAGAATCAAAATGGGGGGTTATTTTGATGGATTTAATCGTTGGATTTCCACTGATGGCAAGGATACACAACTCGATTTTCGTAGTAGTCGACACTCTAACAAAGAGATATCATTTTATTCCTATGTGTACCATGTATCAGGCACCTGAAATATCTAGAGTTTTCATCAGTGATATTGTTAGTCTAGATGGCTTGCCTAAGAGTATTACTGATCGAAAATCGATGTTTACTGGAAGATTTTGGAATAGTTTCCAAGAGGCCTTGGGAACCCAACTTAAATTCAGTACCATGTATCATTTGGAGACTGATGAGAAAACTGAACGAATAAACCAGACCTTGGAGGACGTGTTGCGCATGTACGTGATAGACCAACAAAAGAATTCTGAAGGATTCTTGACACTATTGGAATTTTCTTAAAACAACAGTTACCAATGCACCATTAAGATGACACCTTTAGAGTTTCTTTATGGGCAACCATTTCATATGCCTTTGAGTTGGGATCAACTTGAGGATAGGGTCCTGGTGTGACTAGAATCAATTCAAGAAATGGAACAGATAATGAAAACAATAACACAAAGGATTAAAGAAGCGCAGGATCAACATAAGAGTTATGTCAATACGCACCATGTCGACTGTAGTTACGAAGTTGGGGATAGAGTCTTCTTGTGGATAAAACCGCATAAGAGTTCGATCAAGTTTGTAAAGGGAGCTAAAATCTCCCCTAGGTTTGTGTGGCGCTTCGATATTGTGGAGAGGAAGGGGCTCGTGGCCTCTCGACTAGCCTTGCATGATTCTTTGAGACATATGCACGATGTTTTTAACGTATATGTTTTGAGACATTATATTAGTGATCCTATACATGTTATTGACATGAGTTCCTTGCAGGTATCAGAAGAGGGGGCACTCATGACTGAGTTGATCCACATCCTGGATCATCGCATTCGAAAGTTACGACGTTGAATGGTAGAATAGATCAAGGTCCAGTGGAACAATATAGTCCTCACTCGGTGACCTGGGAGGATGCATATGATATGCGCCAACAATTTCCATTTTTGTTTGATAGATAGACTTATGACACTATGATACATATTATTTCGACACTTATATACTATAAAACTTTGGGATGAATTTTAGACCAAGAGGGTGTGTATATAACATCCCGCTCTTGCACACATTGATCGAACTTATTCTTTGAGGAAACTTGCTTGCAAGTGATTCAGATTATTATAATATTGGGCATTTGATTATGATTATGAGGCGTTATGATTGATGACATGTTATTTTTTTGTATTGACATAGACAGGTGCTATTGACACAGTTTTCCTAAGTGTGCAGGAATTTGGACCTCGAGGATGCAGAGGCATCGATGAAACCCCTTAGACTCCCGATAGAGTCAGTGAGTGGACTATTGGGGGTTTTATTGTTGTATATATGAAATTTGTGCATATGATTAGATGATGTGATTATGGATACTATTTATAACATGATTCATTGATGATGCAGGCTCATGATTGCTTGCCGAACAAAATCACATGTGGAGTAGAGGGGTCATGCATGATAAATAGAGGATTTGAGGGTGAGGTGTGGACAACAACCCTGACACAACCTACTAGCACTCCCACTATGGCTCGAGCTATAAGTTAATGATTACCTAGTTCGAGAAGACCCACGATGCCATGAGCGC
>ML834327.1:2059-22691 GCA_009831015.1 Picea engelmannii
TGCCAGAACTTGACGAGGAAGGAAAAATCATATTGGAGCCTAAAGCCATCACTGACACAAGAATTCGCCAACTGAGGAATAGATCCATTTCAGAGTATCTCATTAAATGGAGGAAACTATCGGCTGAAGATTCCACCTGGGAAGATGAGTCTTTTATACAGAAGCATCCAGAGTTACTCAAGCATTGTGGACAACCCTTTTCTCAAGGGGAGGGGCATGTTAAGCCCTAATATTGGCTCATTACCCATTAATTGGGGCATATTAGATTAGTAATGCTATTTTATTTATGTCGTCTTTAGGCCATTAGTTGTAATTTAGATTAGTAATGTTATTTTAACTATGTCGGCTTTAAGCCATTATTTTTAATTATTCCTCCTAGTCTCCTATATATACCAAGGAGACATTTTCATTTTGAATCATATGGTACTTGAACATTTAAGTGGGGTAAAAGGAGGTTGCCCCCTCGAAGAGGCTTATTATCTAAAATTATCTCTTTTTCAGGGCATTGAGTACTTTTCCTGAGGTTTTTCTATGCTATATTGATGTTTGGTTATTAACACTTATTATCTGAAATTCTCTCTTTTTCAAGGGGTTGAGTACTTATTCTGAGGTTTTTCTATGCTATATTGATATTTGGTTCTTAACAGTGCCACTCACCTCTTTTCATTTTTCTTACGCGACGTGCCCTTCAGGATGCACTACGTGCTCCAAGGGTGCCACTCACCTCTTGACTGACTTGCTAGACATCAAAAACCCATGGAATCAATACTCTACCAGGTGATCTTGTGGGAGACTAAGGGCCTCTAAGGAATTAGGCCACTTCCTTATTGCACGCCCCTTAGAATCATCGTGAGCGACTGTCACAGTCTACCCTCATGACATTGTGGGTCTTCTTGAACTTGGTAATCGTTAACCTACAGTTCGAGCCATGATGGGAGTGCTAGTAGGTTGTGGTAGGGTTGTTGTCCGCACCTCTCCCTCAACATCTCTGGTAGTCATGTGTGACCCCTCTACTCCACATGTGAGTCCGATCGGAAATATATTGTCAACCTGCATCATCAATGAATCATGTCATAAATACAATCAATCATCATAACATCTAACCAGATGTGCATATGTCATATCAAAAATAATAATTAAACCCAATAGTCCACTCCCTAACTTGATCCAGAGTTCAACGGGTTTCATCGATGCCTCTGCATCCTCAACGTCGAAAATCCTACACACTCAGGAAAACCGAGTCAATAACACCTGTCTATGTAAATATAGCAACATAACACGTCATCAATCCATAACGCCTCATAATCATAATCAACATCCAATAATATAATAATCCGGATCACTTGCAAGTAAGTGTCCTCAACGAATAAGTTATCTCAGTGCGTGCAAGAGGGGGATGTTACAATTTTGTCTTCATATAATCAGTTTTAGGAAGACTCGTCATGTAATAGACCTCAATTTCATCATAAAAAATAATTCTTCTAAGGTACATTAAAACTCTAAAAACTGAAACACATACTCATAATTAGCGAAATACCCATTTAATCCTATTGTGAAACTCTGATACCTAAAGTATTCACCTTCCCTTTCCGCATATAACAGACTCAACATCCAGACTTTTCCTTTCAACTTTTTCTTAAGTCCTACTAGATTTTACAAGGGGATTAAAAGGTTATCCTTTCGAAGAAGGGAAATACATGACCCTAGGACTTAGGGTGCTAGATTCTTTGTAAAACATAGATGCGCAAATTTAGACTCCAAAACCATGAATAATACTCTGTACACATAGTAAGGGTGTCAGACTTTAATTATTTCGTCATTGCACTTAACTATTCGGTTTTCCCTAGGTAAATACGACTTCGGTGACTCCCTTGGTAACTACTTGTAGACAGAGAGTCTTTTCTTCACACGCAGCTTAAGTTCTAGTTAATAGCAGAACTCTAAGAAGATAGTTGGTTAGTCTTCCTAGGTTTAGGCACAGTGTAACTACCGGTACTAACTTGAATATAAGTAACCAAAGGTTGATATTTTTTGATGTAGGGTTTCGAGGAGGCTCACCCTTGTCTTCCTGAAATAAATTAAAATGATAGGAGGTTGACAGTCGGGAGTTAATATCTGACTAGCCATTAATGGAAGTGGATGAGGGACAGGAGTCGACCCTGTACCCTCATCCAATCCAAACACACCAAGTCATTCACATCACATGGCACATTCTTAGTTGTACTCTTTGTATTCAATAAGTGCGGGATTCGGGGTTTTAGGGTAACCGTATTTGTCTGATATCATTCAGAAGAAACCTGTTCCAAAAACAATACCTTACACTTTCCTTGTGCTTCTGGACCGCTCTCAGCGTGAGGAGGATGGTGGCAAGGAGTGCCTCCCAGGATTACTCCTCCTATCGGTAAGCGTCTAATTATAAAGATGAAATCCTTAATCAAGCGCTCTGCAAGGTTACTCCGACTTAGTGTTATTTATAATTCCTATTCATGAATTCGCGTAGATGGCATTTTCATTTTTTGATACTTCCTGTATTCACTGGTTTAAGTACTAGATTTTTCTCTAGCATACACCGTGATTTTCCATAACCATAGCTATGGATTTTATTAGGTTAGGGTTTCATATGTGTCCACTTCTATGCTTAATTTCCAATATGTGAGTCACTCGGGCACGCCTTGAATATCATCACTAACCTGGTTGGGTGTCTGGTAAGAAAGTTATTCTCGGGTTCTCGGTTGTACGACTATTTGATGAAAATGTTTGAATGTACAGTTCTTGTTTGGGGGATAATAATAAAAAGGGTTGGTAGTTAGTCTAAATCTTAAGACAAATCTTATACTCTATGAAACATAGTAAAGGTGATTGGGGTTTATGTCATTCTTGCTCCTCCTCTTACAAATCGAAACGCTTTTCAAAGGGTAAGCGCGACTGGGATTTTCGGCACTGTGTTGTGTCTGTATCTAAGATAAATTACAGAGTCAAAACATATTTTAGTGATATTGTTTATTTGCCCACAACATCTCATCCTTACATTTTATTTCGAGTTAAATGTTGGTTTATACTTGTCGAATGACCTATGAATATATGTTCAGCATTCGAATAAACAACCTTTAAAATTTTCTTCTGGTTATTTACTGGTCTGTAATGCTAATGGTGGGCCTCTCTGATTTTTTTTTGCGAGGGTACCCACCAGGGATATTTTGGGCCCCTCCTCCCTTCTCGACCTGGGAGGCACGTGGTTCGTTGCAATGGTGAAGGATGTCGGACCCCTCCAACTACAGATGAGTATTACTTCGGCTATTTTCTTAATATTAACTTAAATTTTCTTATCTCTATTGATCAAGACTATAATGATGTCTTTTGCGATGTATAGGGTTTCAGTCACGCGAACATATGAAGTGCAATTTCAATCACTTGTGCAAAAGGTATTCGGGTTCCGTTCTACCCCTTCCAAGAAGCTTAGGCATTCAGGGTAGAAGAAAGGTGTATCCCACTATGGTAGATATTGTTCATTTCTATACTATTTGTATCTCTGTAAAAATGTTTCCAAGGTCCAATACGAGAGTTGACTATAAAACAAAAGGGTCTGACCAAAAGGCTTAGTCTAGTTTTCTTTTACTGACCCCTATCTCAACATTTTGGAATGGAAAAATACGATCTAACTTTTCTTATTATAATGGAATTCCTGATAGTTTATATTCTTTCATTCCTGTAACTTTACTTTTAAATTTAACATTGTATGCCTTCGGCAAACTAAGAGTACTGGGTGTGAAATCCTTTCGTGTTTACTGAGGTAACATTGAGTTTGAGTTTGCAATTAGTTTGGCAGACTACTTGATATATTTCGAGATGTATTCAAATTTGTTCCTAAATTTCCTTACTTCCGTATATACGAATTTTCTGAAATTATATTACTTTCATTCACAAAGGGTTTGATTGGATCTATACATTAAGTAATTATACAGGCTTGAGTATGCCTATATATAACAAAAAGGATTCAGAATTCCCAACTCTATACACTATATCTAGATTATTTCTTTATACAAATTGTCATCGTATATAAATTTGTTGGCCCTACTTTGGTTGTTCGGTGTGGTATGGTATAATTGTTAGGTTTTTCATCTAAAATTATTGAAATATGTACAAATATTTATAATGTTACAAAGTCTTTCTGAGCAATCTACGATAACATTTGATAATAAGGAAAAGGAATATGTATATAAAAAATGTTCCCTATAGTTCCTACCATTTTGTAAATGTTTCTATTATCGTAATTTCATGTCTGCTGGAAATGATTACTTACAGAATGTAGAACATGTCTATACATGTATAAGTATATACTTATAATTTATGTTATCAACATTGAGTCTGAATTCTTCTTCTATTGTGTTCATGCCGAATGCCAACCAAGCAAATAGACATGCTTATATACATATATATCTATAAGAAATACATCCAGGTATATATATATATATATAGGAGGTTAGTACTGCATACAGTAGTAATCTAGTCTATAGAATAAATTATAGAATTGGCCACACTCATTCTTCATGTAACACAAGTAAGGAAAAGGAACTTCATTATTCATTCCGTGCTTTAAGTTGACAAAAAAATATTCAGTACTAAATCTGGTGACATTCTGTAATTTTTATGCTTCACAAGAGTGAACAGAATTCATCCATAATATTATTCGAAACCTAAATGAAACATACATTCCAATAAACCAATTTAGTCATTCTAAACAGAGAAGGAGATAGAATGCATATTTGGATCACTTCGTGGGGAGACAAAGGGAACAACCATGATCCTCCCAACCATAGGACAGGGAAGCCAAATCACTTGCCCAATCCATCCCCTACCCTGACCATGAATCCATGAGGGCGAACTTGGAAACTTCACCTTAGAAATGTCCTTCAACTCCAGTAGATTCCTATTGCCTCACACGCAATCGTAGTGTTCATAACAACAAGAAAATCGATAGTCTCTTTCCCCAGCATACTAGGCAGCACCCTGCCTCCTCACATATGCTATTTAAAAAAATGATCCTTTTGTCTAGGTCTTTCTTCCCCTCTTGGGAATTTTCGCAGATTTCTAAATCCCTGATTTTCAGGGGCAACCAATGGCTAAATATCTAATTTTCCACTTGTAACAATCAACCCAGAGGTAGCTGCAACATGTTCTGCACTCATGGAGTCATGGTCAGTTGATTTTAACATGGCTTTTCCAATTGCCCTCCTGCAATCAATATAAAAATATTTTATTTTCATGCAAGTGTCATAGTCAAATAGTTAGTTGGGTCAAATCAAATCTCTGCCCAACAGTCGTAATAATCAATTACAATTATCAAATTCGAAATTCATAATTTCCATAAATGGAAAAAAAATTCCAAATTCGAATTTACTAAAAACGGAATAATTTTCCAACAATTTCTTTAGCTTTCAAAAATTCTTTATTTTTGGGGATGTCACATCCTTTCCCCCTTCAATAAAACACTATCCTCAGTTTTCATTCCTTTCTTGGAATAGGATTGGATGAGGTCTCCGCAAATCTCCCTCCAACTCCCAAGTGGCCTCCTTAGGACTAAAGTGCTTCCATTGCACTTTTCCCTGAGCGACGACTTTGTTCCGAAGTGTTATTTCTCTCCAGTCTAGAATGCATAGGGGTTCAACCTGGAACTTGCCTTCGGGTTCCACCTGCACCAAGTTTCAATCAATCATATGAGTAGGGTCATGAACATACTTTTTCAACAAAGAAACATGAAATACATTATGAATTCTTAGATTGGATGGAAGTGCAAGTTGGTATGCTACGGGTCCAATTTGAGCTAGTATCTCAAAGGGCCCACAAAACTTGGGTGCCAGCTTGGCAAAGTTTCCTAACTTCAATGAAATTTTTCGGACTTTGACCTTCAAATAAACATGGTCTCCCACTTGGAATTCCAAGTGTCTTCTTTTCTGATCTGCATAGCTCTTCTGTCTGTCTTGTGCTTTTTTTAAGTTATTATGTACTTTCCTTACAATTTTCTTCATTTCTTGGAGCATCTTTGGTCCAACCATGAGCCTGTCAACCAGGTTATCTTAGCTAATTAGAGTCATACACTTTCTACTGTACAGTACCTCCAAAGGGCTTAACTTAGCCAAAGTTGTGTACCCATTGTTATATGCAAATTCTACCAAGTGTAGATAGTCTTCCCACTTGTTTGGTTTTGTTCTTACGTACATGCAGAGCATATCCTCTATGATTTGGTTTGTCCTTTCGGTCTTTCCATCCATTTGTGGGTGATAAATCGTACTGAAATTCAAATTAGTATTTATCCCTGCAAACAATTCCTTCCAAAAAGCGGATTTGAAGTTTACATCTCTATCTAAAATCAACATTTTAGGAATACAATGCAGTCTAAAAATTTATTTCATAAATATTTCAGCAATGTTTATAGCTTTAAAAGTAGACTTTAAAGGAATAAAGTGTGCAGACTTACTGAGTTTATCGATTACAACCATAATAGAATCATTATGTTTCTGAGTTTTTGGAAAACCTATTATAAAGTCCAACGATATGGTCTCCCATTTCCATTCTAGTATTGGTAATGGCTGTAATTGGCCGGCTGGATGATGTTGTCTAGCCTTAACCTGCTCACAATTTTGGCACTTAGCCAAGTATTATGTTGTTTCACCCTTCATATTAGGCTAGTGAAAAAGTTTTCTAAGTGTTGTTATCATTTTCTGGTATCCTGGATGGCCAGAGTATGGTTTCTTATACACTTCCTCCAAGATTATTGTAACGAACCTCCTCGTTACGAAAACAACTCCGATAACAGGTGCCAATTTTTTTTTTTTTTTTTTTTTGGGATAAGGTGTGTGATCGCATGTAAAGAGGGAACAGACACACTTGACTCTACGTCACCACCCGGCGACTAACAAGATGAAACCACGATGATCACAACAAAAAGACATAAGGCGCACAACAAGTAACTGCAAGCATTACACGACATACGGTGTTACGTATAGTACAAACACAGACGGAAGAATCCCAAGTCGTAGATTTTACTATTTCTGCACAGGAAAGCAAGGTGTTTAATCTTAGTTCTCTGCTCTGGAGAGAGAGAATGTCAGATAGGCTCCTGGCCAAATGCTCAGGCAGAAACTAGTAACTCAACGATGAACAAGACACAAGCAAGGCAAACACAACAAGACGACATATGATGTACAACAGGCAGTTGCATGCATTAACGACGATCACTCAGGGAATAAGTCAGACTGACTACCCGCCCATCCTACCCTGCAATGGTTAGGACCTCCAAGATACATAAGCAACACTTAAGCCCAGGTTCCCCTCGATTTTAACCATTTAAGGTCTCAGGGCTGGCGACTGTTCTGAGGAACATGGAGGTTTCTACATCCCGTCCGACACAAGCAGACCAAGCAAAAATGTATGCATCCAAGTACAACAATAGTCAAAGAACAACCACATCCTTGACGGAGGCATAAGTCAATTAATTGAAAATCCTAATTATCGCAAATCCAATTAAATGAAAGCTCCATTAATAAGGCTATCCAATTAATTGCAACTTCCCCAATTTCTAAATCATAATCACCTTTTGGACTTAAATCAGGACATTATTTTTTATCCGCGATCAAGGATAATAACCTTCAACTACATTTCCATAAGATAATGACCACATCTCAATTTTATTATGACAACTAACTAAGGAAAAATACCTGACCCCTTATGTTATATATATCCTTTACCTTAACAATACCCTAAAAGATCACAACATAATCATTATTCCATAATCGACAATGCATTAAAATTTAGCACTAATAAACTTACTAGCTTTAATATCATTATTCCCAAATATTATTATTCCAAATCGAAAAAGCAATAAAAATAACATCCGCGGACATAAACCTTCCATAACTATAAAGCAATTGAAAATTGCGCTACGTTCGATTATCTCACAACACACTCATTGACATTAACATTTCATTAACAATTCATCGCATTACAATTCATTACAATATCGACGTAAATTACTGCAACTATGCTACTACCCATTACCATACCAAATTATATCATTATTAACAATAAATTTTCAGTGACATTTCCATTTAATTTACATCATCCCTTCATTTAATGTTACCCTAACATTGCCTTAAAATAGCAATATATTTCATGCTTAAATTAAATAGCAATTAATAAATAACATTGGAATTGCATAACAATTAAATAAAAACCTATTAAATAACAATTAAATATAGATCATTACCGTTAAGCAATAATAATATTAGCATTACATTACCAGAAGCATACATTTAGTATCACTTTGCATCTTTTATTATTCCCTAACCAATAACAACATTAACATTAACGCAAGGCTGGAGCAACTGGATTAGATTTAACATTAGTTAAGATTAGACGAGAATAAACTACCTCAAGAATTAGCAATCTGCTACCCTCGGTCTACGGCCTGGGTAGATGAACGTGGCTGTCAGCCTGACAGGCTCAATACTGTCCACTCAGAGGCTGTCCATTAGTCCACTAACCCAAGGGCAACCGTGCCAGGAATTCAACCCGCAGATTCCTCTACACGCAGGAATTGCTGTCGACCATTCAGGATGGGTAAAAGGCTGTGTATACCGTTATGCTCAAAGCTTTTGGAAGTTAATTATCTGCACACAGGTGGCGTTAAGGGAAAAAATACCAGGCTGCCTCGTTTCACCATTTTTGGGGCAAATCTAAGTATAAGGGACGCGGTGTTAACCTAAGAGAAATTGTAGTTAAAGTGCCATTAAACTAAGAGGGATCGGTGCGAGAAGGCCTGGCAGAATTAAGCATTAAGGAAATAACTAAAAACGATCTGTAAAAGGGATATACGTTACTCTTCCTCTGACCAGTCAGGGAGCAATGCGTAGGACTGTCGACCCAAAACGTTTTGGCCTGGAATAACGCTGCGCATTGCCATGTAAGTTGGGCGTGAGGGAAAAAATGGGGCTAGAGAAAAAGGGATCAAGGCTGGGGATTAACAACAACCAGACGTATACGCTTCTTATGATTAAACCATCAATCAATAAATCGTCGAACATCTACCGCCAGGAAAAAAAAATTAAACATGAGCAGAAGTAAAGATGAGACTCATGGAGCGCAAACTACACAACCAGGAATACCATTCACCTCCACTAAATTTTCCCTGGTAACTCAAGTTTGGGGTTTAAATAACGCAGGACCAACCATATGAGACCCTTATCCCGTATGAGTTCCTGAACCAGTACATCACAACACTTTAACAATTAAACAATAATAACTAATATTAAATTTTAAATTCATTAGGAATGGGCAACAATTGGAGGTGAGGCATTCACCACAGGAGACGAGCTACAAATGACAATAAAAATCAACCACTTGCCCAAGCAGAAAACCTGAAATGAAATTATCGGATTCAAAATTACAAAACATGAAGTCTGAAAAGGGGTTTTCTTGGGTAGCAATTACGTGAAGGGGGTGCCTGAAACAACCTAGAAGATCACTGTCGAAGCCCCAAAAATAATTTCTCCTTGAAATATATTATCTGGATTAAATTAAGAACGCCTATGAATAAAAATACGATTTGTCTTTTAAAATACAAACTCGGACAGATTTTAATATCTTTTAAAATACAAACGCAGAGAGATTTAAATATCTGGGTTAAATTTCAGAATGCCAGTGAATAAAATAGGATTTGTCCTTTACAACATAGCTCGCCATTACTGACAGAAGGAGTTTAGCGCTTAGGGCAGGAGCTATCAGGGTTCATTAATAAATACTTTCATAAAGGAAAATTGTTGCGATAACACACTAATAAATTAAATGCGAAGACACCACATCCATGAAGACACAACCACAAGGGGTAACGCATAATCATAAAGGTACCAACCAAGGAACAGTAGAACCCATCTAGAATGCTGACCACAATGAAACTAGGAAATGAATTTGAACAGCAGAAGCTTAACACAACATTCATCCATTTAAATTCATCATACAGTTCCTAGCATAATTTCTATTACATTATACTCAATAAAATAAACGAGCGTACCTTTGCCTTGTCGCCCGCCTCTGATGAAGTCCGCACACTCCGTGCCGCTCCCACTCACCGACCGTCGAGACTACACCGGTACCTCCTAGCCAATCGCTAGGGGTACTCTTCTTCCCCCTTAGCCCCTCGAGCTGCAAAGGGGCCACACAAAATCCAGAAGGTAAGTCTAGCTTCCCAGCTCGCCTCCAAGGCTGAGCTACCACTCTAATCCCAGTTGAGAAAATCCCAACTCCTCACAAGCAATCAGTCCAATCCAAATTCGGCAGCATCACGATACCTAACAGCCCCCTCCCCTGTTTCCCTCATCCCCCTTTCTTTTATCCAGTTTCGAGCCCCCCCTTTCCCTAATCACATTTAATTTAAGTTTTTTTTTTGAAAACCCTCTAAAAATTCTCTGTCTTACAAGTGTCACTCATCCCCCAAGTTTCTCCCAAAATTATTTTCTTTAAATTTATTAAAAGGCTCATTTCCCTATTTTTATTATTCCCTTTCTTTTCTTTTTTTTTAAACCAAAAAGGTAAATGCGCTAATTAATCCTTTCATTTTTTTTTTTTAAATTCATAACTTTTTAAATTCCCGCACGTTAAATAATTTTATTACTTATGAATTGTCTATGTTTCCTTATTACTTAGTTTCCCTGTTTTTTTAATCCCTCCCTTTTTTTAAAAAAACCAAAAAGCTAAATGCGCTAATTAATCTTTTCAATTATTATTTATTTAATATTTTGTTTGTTCTTTCACAAGTTAGGAATTAATTTCTTCTTTGTAAAATTTTAAAACCATTAGTTTTAATTCAAATCTTACCCTCGTCATCACCCCAAGAATTTTATGAAGACCCAACTATTACTTAGGTGGGTTTCTGTTTAAATTGTTATTTTTATTCCCGGGTCTGTTCTTCAGGTTAGACTAAAATTTTACCCTAAAATTTTTATTCTTAGTACTTAGATTCTGAACTGGACGACACTGTGTTAGGGAAGTTGTTTAAGGATTTCTTAAGGCGTTATTGTCTTTGGGCTATTTAGGTTCGTTTCCTTCATCAACATCAGTGCGACGTGCCCTTCAGGATGCACCACATGCTCCAAGGGTGCCACTTGCCTCGTTCATTTCCTTTGCCCGACGTGCCCTTCAGGATGCACCACATGCTCCAAGGGTGCCACTCACTTCTTGTATTTCTTTCATGCAACGTGCCCTTTAGGATGCACCACGTGCTCCAAGGGTGCCACTCGCCAACTAGACTGATTGGTAGACATCTATAACCCCTGGAGTCAACACTCCGCCAGGTGAACTTGTGGGAGACTAAGGGCTCTAAGGAATAAGGCCCCCACCTTATTGTGCGCCCCTTAGAATCATCGTGAGCGACTGTCGCAGTCTTCCCTCATGACATCGTGGATACTCTCGAACTAGGTAATTGTTAACCTACAGTTAGAGCCACGGTGGGAGTGCTAGTAGGCTGTGGCAAGGCTGTTGTCCACACCTCTCCCTCAACCTCTCTGGAAATAATGTGTGTCCCCTTTACTCCATATGTGAGTCTGGTCGGCAAGCTATCGTCAACCTGCATCATCAACAATCATGTCAGAACATGTCAATCATCAAATCATCAAATCAATGAAATATCACAGTAAATAAATCAACCCAATTAGCACACTCCCTGACTCAATGTAGAGTCCAAGGGGTTCCACCGATGCCTCTGCATCATCAAGGTCCAAAACCATGCACACTCAATAAAACTAAGTCAATAGCACCTGTCTACATCAAATAGTAAAACATCATGTCGTCTATCATAACGCATCATAATCAAGTATAAATGTTTTAACATCATAAAAGTCCAGATCACTTGCGAGCAAGAAGCCCCAAAAATAATTTCTCTTTGAAATATATTATCTGGATTAAATTCAGAATGCCTATGAATAAAAATACGATTTGTATTTTAAAATACAAGCTCAGACAGATTTTAATATCTTTTAAAATACAAACGCAGATAGATTTTAATAGCTGGGTTAAATTTTAGAATGCCAGTGAATAAAATAGGATTTGTCCTTTACAACACAGCTCGCCATTACTGACAGAAGGAGTTCAGCGCTTAGGGCAGGAGCTATCAGGGTTCATTAATAAATGCTTTCATAAAGGAAAATTGTTGCGATAACACACTAATAAATTAAATGCGAAGACACCACATCCATGAAGACACAGCCACAAGGGGTAACGCAGAATCATAAAGGTCCCAACCAAGGAACAATAGAACCCAGCTAGAACGCTGACCACAATGAAACTAGGAAATGAATTTGAACGACAGAAGCTTAAGAAAACATTCATCCATTTAAATTCATCATACAGTTCCTAGCATAATTTCTATTGCATTATACTCAATAAAATAAACGAGCGTACATTTTACTTGTCGCCCGCCTCGGATGATGTCCGCGCACTCCATGCCGCTCCCACTCGCCGACCATCGAGACTACACCGGTACCTCCCAGCTAATCGCTAGGGGTACTCTTCTTCCCCTTTATCCCCCCGAGCCGCAAAGGGGCCACACAAAATCCAGAAGGTAAGTCTAGCTTCCCAGCTCTCCTCCAAGGCTGAGCTACCACTCTAATCCCAGCTAAGAAAATCCCAACTCCTCACAAGCAATCAGTCCAGTCCATATTCGACAGCATCACGATACCTAACAGCCCCCTCTCCTTTTTCCCTCATCCCCCTTTCTTTTATCTAGTTTCGAGACCCCCCTTGCCCTAATCACATTTAATTTAAGTTTTTTTTTTGAAAACCCTCTAAAAATTATCTGTCTTACAAGTGTCACTCATCC
Organism: Picea engelmannii; assembly: GCA_009831015.1. NCBI lineage: Eukaryota > Viridiplantae > Streptophyta > Pinopsida > Pinales > Pinaceae > Picea > Picea engelmannii. The sequence continues at coordinate 14,928 of ML834327.1, forward strand.
CCCATGTTTCTCCCAAAATTATTTTCTTTAAATTTATTAAAAGGCTCATTTCCCTATTTTTGTTATTCCCTTTCTTTTTTTTTAAACCAAAAAGGTAAATGCGCTAATTAATCCTTTCATTTTATTTTTTTTAAATTCATAACTTTTTAAATTCCCGCACGTTAAATAATTTTATTACTTATGAATTGTCTATGCTTCCTTATTACTTAGTTTCCCTTTTTTATTAATCCCTCCCTTGTTTTTTAAAACCAAAAAGGTAAATGCACTAATTAATCTTTTCAATTATTATTTATTTAATATTTTTTTTGTTCTTTTACAAGTTAGGAATTAATTTCTTCTTTGTAAAATTTTAAAACCATTAGTTTTAATTTAAATCTTACCCTTGTCATCACCCTAAGAATTTTATGAAGACCCAACTATTACTTAGGTGGGTTTCTGTTTAAATTTTTATTTTTATTCCAGGGTCTGTTCTTAAGGTTAGACTAAAATTTTACCCTAAAAGTTTTAGACTTAGTACTTAGATTCTGAACTGGGCGACACTGGGTTAGGGAAGTTGTTTAAGGATTTCTTAAGGCGTTATTGTCTTAGGGATATTTAGGTTCGTTTCCTTCATCAAAATCAGTGCGACGTGCCCTTCAGGGTGCACCACATGCTCTAAGGGTGGCACTCACCTTGTTCGTTTCCTTTGCGCGACATGCCCTTCAGGATGCACCACATGCTCCAACGGTGCCACTTGCTTCTTGTGTTTCTTTCATGCGACGTGCCCTTCAGGATGCATCACGTGCTCCAAGGGTGCCACTCGCCAACTGGACTGATTGGTAGACATCTATAACCCCTGGAGTCAACACTCTTCCAGGTGAACTTGTGGGAGACTAAGGGCTCTAAGGAATAAGGCCCCCGCCTTATTGCGCGCCCCTTAGAATCATCATGAGTGACTATCGCAATCTTCCCTCACGGCATCGTGGATACTCTTGAACTAGGTAATCGTTAACCTACAGTTCGAGCCACGGCGGGAGTGATAGTAGGCTATGGCAGGGCTACTGTCCACACCTCTCCCTCAACCTCTCTGGAAATCGTGTGTGGCCCCTTTACTCCATATGTGAGTCTGGTTGGCAAGCTATCATCAGCCTGCATCATCAACAATCGTGTCAGAACATGTCAATCATCAAATCATCAAATCAATGAAATATCACAGTAAATAAATCAACCCAATTAGCACACTCCCTGACTCAATCCGAAGTCCAAGGGGTTCCACCGATGCCTCTACATCATCAAGGTCCAAAACCCTACACACTCAATAAAATTGAGTCAATAGCACCTGTCTACATCAAATAGTAAAACATCATGTCGTCTATCATAACGCATCATAATCAAGTATAAATGTTTTAACATCAGAAAAGTCCAGATAACTTGCGAGCAAGTGTCCTCAAATAATAAGTTTTCTCAGTGCGCCAGAGAGGGATGTTACAATTATTAACTTTAACTCTGTTGAATCTGGTATGTAAAGTCTATTTTTAAATCGTGATAGTCCCTTCTTGTCGACACCGAGATCTATTTTATCTAAGTTTGTGGTACCATTTTGTAATTCTTCCATTATCTTAGTGTAATTTTCGTCGTTCATACTTTATTTCCTTATTCTTTGTTCTAGATCACTTTCTGCCTTGCTGATATTTATCTCAAATAACCCATAGACTCTTATACTTAAAGCATCTACTACCTTGTTTTCCTTACCCTTGATATGTCTGACCTCGAAGTCGAATTCACTCAAGAAGGCTAGCCATCTTGCTTGCATTGCATTAAGATCTGGTTGGCTAAACATATATTTCACACCACTATTATCCGTCAATAGTAGAAATTTTTTGCCCATTATGTAGTGTCGCCACATTTTTAGGACGTGTATTACCGCTGCCAATTCTAAGTCATGAGTGACACAATTTTTCTCATTTTCTTTTAATTTTCGGGACTCATAACAAATCACGTGTCCCTCCTGAGTTAGGACACCACCTAGTCCTTCTTTACTTGCATCAACACATATGGTGAAGTCTTTATCTAGGTCTCCTACCTTCAATACGGGTGCAGTTGTTAATAATTCCTTCAGCTTGTTACACCTGTATTGACACTTATGTGACTAGTTAAACTTGGTCTCTTTATTTTGTAATGACATGATAGGGTAGGCTATCTTGGAAAACCCTTCTATAAATCTGCGATAATATCTAGTGATTCCCATGAATGACTGGATATCCGCTACATCCTTAGGTACTGGCCATTCCATGATGGATTTTATTTTCTCAGGGTCTATGAAAATGCCTTCTGCTGAAATTAAATGCCCTAGATATTGTATTTCCTTTTGATAAAAGTCACACTTATCAAATTTGGCGTACAGTTTGTGTTTCCTCAACGTTTGCAGAACTATTCTTAAGTGTTCTTCATGTTCTTCCTCCATTTTAGAATAGACCAGAATATCGTCAATAAATACTAGTACGAACGTGTCTAAGTATTGACTGAAAATACTGTTCATCAGGCACATAAACGTGGCTGGTGCGTTAGTGAGTCCGAAAGGTATAACTACGAATTTTTAGTGTCCATATCTTTCTCAAAAAGTTTTTTTGTTTATGTCCTCATATTTTATCCTAACTTGATGATAACTGAATCGTAAATCTAACTTCAAAAAGATCTTGGCCCCACCCACTTGATCAAAAAGATCATTTATCCTTGGTAAGGGGTATTTGTTCTTAATAGTCATTTTATTCAATTTTCTATAATCAATACATAGTCTTAGAGTACCGTCTTTCTTTTTCACAAAGAGAATTGATGCTCCCCATGGTGAAACACACAGTCTGGTATACTCTTTGTCCAACAATTCCTGTAACTGTATTTTTAATTCTGTCAATTCGGGTAAACTCATTCGATAAGGTTCTTTTGAGACAGAGGCTAAACCAGGTAGGAGGTCTATGGAAAAGTCTATTTCTCTTCTAGGAGGTAATTCCGATATCTCGTCCACAAACATGTCTCTGAATTCACGTAGGAAAACAAAGTCTTCCAAGTTGGGTTTAACTTCTTTCTCTAATAGGTTTGTTACTTGGATGGCATAAACTTGATACCCGTTTCTCATGCATTTCTTGAATTGCATCACTGAAACTTGTCTAACTGATACAGGTTTTGGTACACCTTGGGTTTTTCTAGTAGTGCCATAATTGTCTTTATAGTTAAGTTTCTTTGTATAACAATCTAGTACTGCTTTGTTCTTTTCCAACCAATCCATTCCGATAATCATATCATAAGACCCCAGTGGTAGCATGTTCATATTTGTTCTTATGTTTTGACCATCTAAGCTGAACTCGAAATCAGAAATAAAGTCAACTACTTTCCTTTTAGTTCTTGTTGCTAGTTATACCAGCCATGATTTTGCATGCTTCAGTTTCTTAAGTTTGTTTGACTCTACTACATCAGGAGTAATAAAACATAACGTAGCTCCAGGGTCAATTAAAATAGAAATTCGAGTGTTATTGATTTTACCTTTGATTTCTACCAAAGAGGACTGGTGGTTAGCTTGTCGACCATCTATGGCTGCATTTATCCGATGCAGGCTTCTGCCCACGTCACCCACCATCGAGGCTTCCTGCAAATTATGAACAATAGTTCTGTTTGCTGAATTTAAACATGGACAATTCCTCCTTAGATGAAGTTCTCCACATTCCCAACACTTTAACGGTTTGCGGGGGCTGTCCCTGAACTTCTTCATTCCTAGATTTACCAGTTTACCGTTGCTTTGTGTATTCAAATGGTTGAAGTGAAAATATTTTCTCGAAAATCTTTTTTCTGCATTCCGATAAGGAGCTGGTTGGTATCCCTTCCTTTGTTGGTTCATTCGATCTTGTTTCTTATCCTTCCAGGATTTGGGAAACTCTACCCGCTGTTTATACTGGTCATATCACATTCGTTCTTTCCTGAATACTTCATTCAAGGATTTGGGGTTGTCAAACTCAATTCTGTCCCTATAGGACTGCGGTAAACAACTTAAGAATCGTTGGATTTTTACCTTATCCTCCTGGATGTATGGTACAAACCTTAGTAGTTCTAGAAATTTATTTATAAGGTCCTCCATTGTCATATGTCCAAGTCATAACTCGTAAAATTCTTTCGTTTTCCTTTCATAGTAGCTTTCAGAAAGGTATTGTTTGTTGAAATACTTCTTAAAGTCAAACCATTCCAACTGTTTCTCCTTTAAGCCCTTGGCCAATTTCAGGTCTTGCCACCAAATGTTGGTCTTCCCTTTTAGATTGTAGATGGCCATTCTAACCTTCATGTTGCTGGAATAGTTGTAGATATGGAAGTAGTTTTTGATGTCCAACAACCATGCCTCAACTTCTTCTCCTGTCTTGGATTCTCCATCAAAGGTAGCTGGTTTAATCTTTTTAAATTCTCCTTCAAGATGGTCTACTTGTTTTTTCTTGTGTCTATTTTAGCTTCATCCTCAGTTGAAGGTGTACCTTCAGACGAACTATCTCCTTTTTCCATTTTAGGCCCAAAATTCTTGGAGGTCCTTTTACTGATCTCTTCATCATGGTTATCGTCCTTTGGGATTTTCTTGGTCACTATACTACGTAGTAGGACTTCATTTATCTCTTGTTGTTCTTCCTGTGCTTTCTTTAGTTTCTCGTTATCGGATTTGAAAACTTGTAGCTCAACAATGAGATTCCTCATTGTTTCCAGCACTTTCGTGGGTGAACTTCTGTCACTGTTATGTCTCTGATTTTCAGGAAGTCTTTGTTCATGATTTCCATCGATTCTGATTTCCCAATCATCTTGTGCTACCATAATTAACATAAAGCAAAAAAAGTTTTATGTTTGTAACAATGAAGGTTTATTAGTTTTGTATAAGTAAAAACAAATATATGCCAAAAATTTACTGTGGCCCTATTCAAGGCCCAGTGTTGTCAACTTTTCTTTGATACCATGTGTAATAGACCTCAATTTCATCATAAAACAAAATTCTTCTAAGGTACATTAAAACTCTAAAAAATGTAACACATACTCATAATTAGTGAAATACCCATTTAATCCTATTGTGAAACTCTGATACCTAAAGTATTCACCTTCCCTTTCCACATATAACGGACTCAACATCCAGAGTTTTCCTTTCAACTTTTGCTTAAGTCCTACTAGCTTTTACAAGGGGATTAAAATGTTATCCTTTGGAAGAAGGGAAATACATGACCCTAGGACTTAGGGCCCTCAATTCTTTGTAAAACATAGATGCTCAACTTTAGACTCCAAAACCATGAATAATACTTTGTACACATAGTAAGGGTGTTAGACTTTAATTGTTTCTCCATTGCACTTAACTATTTGGATTTACCTAGGTAAATATGACTTCAATGAATTCCTTGGTAACTAATTGTAGACAAAGAGTCTTTTCTTCACACACAGCCTAATTTCTAGTTAATAACAGAAATCTAAGCATATAGTTGGTTAATCTTCCCAGGTTTAGGAACAGTGTAACTACCGGTACTAACCTGACTAGAAGTAATCAAAAGTTGATATTTTTTGACGTAGGGTTTCGAGAAGGCTCACCCTTGTCTCCGTGAAATAAAATGAAATGACAGGAGGTTGACAATCGAGAGTTAATATCTGACTATCCATTAATGGAGGTGGATGAGGGATGGGAGCCGACCTTGTACCGTCATCCAATCCAAACACACCAAGTCGCTCATATCACATGGCACATTCTCGGTTGTACTCTTCGCATTCAATAAGCACGTGTTTCGGGGTTTTAGGGTAAGCGTAGTTTTCTGATGTCATTCTAAACAAACCTGTTCCAAAACAAATACCTTACACTTTCCTTGTGCTTCTGGACCGCTCTCGGCATGAGAAGGATGGTGGCAAGGAGCACCTCCCAGAATTATTCCTCCTATCGGTAAGCATCTAATTCTAAAGATGAAATCCTTAATCAAATGCTCTGCAAGGTCACTCTGACTTATTGTTATTTATAATTCATATTCATGAATTTGCCTAGGTAGCATTTTCATTTTTTGTTACTTCCTGTATTCACTGGTTTAAGTACCGGATTTCTCTTTAGCATACACCGTTCTTTGCCATAACCATGGATCTGGATTTTATTAGGTTAGGGCTTCATATGTGTCCACTGTTATGCTTAATTTCCAATACATGAGTCACTCGGGCACGCCTTGAATGTCGTCACTAACCTTGTTGGGCGTCTGGTAAGAAAGTTATTCTCGGGTTCTCGATTGTACAACTATTTGACGAAAATGTTTCACTGTACACTTCTTGTTTGGGGGCCTCTCATAAAAAGGGTTGGTAGTCAATCTAAATCTTAAGGCAAATCTTATACTCTGTGAAACATACTAAGGGAAATTGGGGTTTATGCCGTTCTTTCTCCTCCTCTTACAAATCAGAATGCATTTCAAAGAGTAAGTGCGACTGGGATTTTTGGCACTGTGTTGTGTCTGTATCTAAGCTAAATTACAGAGTCGAACCAGATTTTAGTGATATTGTTTATTGGCCTGAAACATCTCATATTTAAATTTTATTTTGAGTTAAATGTTGTTTTATACTTGTCATATGACCTATAGATATATGTTCAGCATTCAAATAAACAACCTTTAAAATTTTCCTCTGGTTATTTACTGGTCCGTAATGCTAATGGTGGGCCTCTCTAATTTTTTTTTGCGAGGGTACCCACCAGGGAGATTTTGGTCCCCTCCTCCCTTCTTGGCCTGGGAGGCATGCGGTTCGTTGCAGTGGTGAAGTATGTCGAACCCCTCGAACTACAGATGAGTATTACTTTGGCTATTTTCTTAATATTAACTTAAATCTTCTTATCTCTGTTGATCAAGACTATAGTGATGTATTTTTCAATGTACAGGGTTTCGGTCATGCGAAGGTATGAAGTGAAATTTCAATCACCCACACAAAAGGTATTCGGGTTCCATTCTACCCCTTCCAAGAAGCTTAGGAATTCAGGATAGAAGAAAGGTTTATCCCACTGTGGTAGATATTGTTCATTTGTATTGTATTTATATCTATGTAAAAATGTTTCTATTGTCCAATATGAGAGTTGACTATAAAATTAAAGGGTCTGACTGAAAGGCTTAGTCAAGTTTTCTTTTACCGACCTATGTCTCGACATTTTGGAATGGAAAAATACGATCTAACTTTTCTTATATATTGGAATTCCTAATAGTTTATATTCTTTCATTCTTGTAACTTTACTTTTAAATTTAACATCGTATGCCTTCGACAAACTAAGAGTACTTTGTGTGAAATCCTTTCGTGTTTACTGAGGTAACATTTAGTCTGAGTTTGTAATTAGTTTGGCAGGCTACTTGATATATTCTGAGATGTATTCAAATCTATTCCTAAATTTCCTTACTTCCGTATATACGAATTGTCTAAAATTATATTACTTCCATTCACAAAGGGTTTGATTGGATCTATACATTAAGTAATTATACAGGCTTGAGTCTGCCTATATATAAAAAAAAGGATTGAGAATTCTCGACTTTGTACACTATATCTGGATTATTTCTTTATACAAATCGTCATCATATATAAATATGTTTGCCCTACTTTGGTTGTTCGGTGTGTTATGGTATAACTGGTAGGTTTTTCATCCAAAATTTTTGAAATATGTACAACTCTTTATAATGTTACAAAGTCTTTCTGAGCAATCTACGATAACGCTTGATAATAAGAAAAAGGAATATGTATATAAAAAATGTTCCCTATAGTTCTTACCATTTC
>ML834327.1:22741-33294 GCA_009831015.1 Picea engelmannii
TGTGCTTTAAGTCAACAAAACAATATTCAGTACTAAGTCTGGTGACATTCTGTAATTTTTATGCTTCACAAGAGAGAACAAAATTCATCCATAATATTATTCCAAACCTAAATGATAGATACATTCCAATAAACCAATTTAGCCATTCTAAACAGAGAAGGAGATAGAATGTATATCTGGATCACTTTATTGGGAGACAAAGGGAACAACCATGATCCTCCCAACCGTAGGATAGAGCAGCCAAATCACTTGCCCAATCCACCCCCTAGCCTGACAATGAATCCATCAGGGCGAATTTGGAAAATTCTCCTCAGTTATTTCCTTCAACTCCAGCAGATTCCTCTTACCTCACACTCAACCGTACTATTCATAATAGCAATAAAATCCATAGTCTCTTTCCCCAACATACTAGGCAGCGTCCTGCCTCCTCACATATGTTATTTAACAAAATGATCCTTTTGCCTAGGTCTTTCTTTCCCGCTTGGGAATTTTCGCAACTTTCTAAATCGCTAATTTTTTGGGGCTACCAATGGCCAAATCTCTGATTTTCCACTTGTAAAAATCATCCCAGAGGTAGTTCCAACATGTTCCCCACTCATGCAGTCATGGTCAGCTGATTTTAACATGGTTGTTCCATTTGTCCTCCTGCAATCAATATAAAAATATTATGTTTTCATAGAATTGTCATAATCAAATAGTTATTTGGGTCAAATCAAATCTCTGCCCAACAGTCGTAATAATCAATTACAATTATCAAATTCGAAATTTCCATAAATGGCAAAATTTTTCCAAATTCAAATTTACTAAAAACGGAATAATTTTCCAACAATTTTTTTTAATTTCAAAAATACTTTATTTTTGGGGATGTCACACATCACCTCAAAAACCTACACTTGTCTACATATCATAGAAATGCATTTGAACCAATATAATTTCACAAACAAAATTTATACCATATTGTTTCCAGGTCGATGTTCACGACCTCAATCTTTCATCATCATTATTCTTTGGCTATTTCATAGCCTCTTGACCTACAAATTAGTCTATAACACAACTCATACATATCCATTCATTATCATCATGTGAATTCATTTAATCATAATCTCAACTGAATAACAACGTACCAACAACTTTAAATGTCAAAATTTTCAAGTTATAAATAGATTGCATAATATCCACCATAAATAAAGTAGCGTTAAACATTCATAGAATTTACATTCACATAGGTTCATATCTATTAAAAGTTCAAGTGTATCATTAATAGTTTCACAGTGAATAGAAAATAGAAGGTTATTAGGCCTTAAGTAATTCTCGCTATCTAAGTCAAAAGGTAGCATTACATACACCCACCCCTTCAAAACAAAACTTATTCCCAAAGTTATGGTCATTATCAATATAAGGAATTCATGACGCAACTTATATGTGTCTTCTATAATAGAAAACCCTATTCTATATTGGTCCCATTGTACCTTCACTGATTAAAAACATGTTGAGGCTATTAATATATTGACTACAACTACCCCTATTTAGTAAGCACCTTATCGTGTCTCGACTTGATTTTATTATCACTTGTAATTTAATTAATGATAAGACACACTTTTGTTATAGATTTATTCTTCCTAAGTTCCATATATGACCCCTATATATAAAGTATAGTCTATTTGTTTGTTCACTAGTTATAACCTTAGCTCATCATCGGTTTTCTAGTTAAGTGAATCTTATATTGAGTTCGATATAAACTTCCTTAAGTCATACCTACAATCCCACCTAGGGTATCTTGATAATTATAAACAATCCTTATTGACTTTGATCATCTCTCTAATGTAATTAACTCCCTTATTATAGTATTGTCCTTAGACTATAATTCTCATTCATGCTCTCACTTACTTTCGTGTGTTATGATCTAACCTACATATTAATTATTATTATTATTATTATTATTATTATTATTATTATTATTATTATTATTATTATTATACAAATTATCTCAGTTGTCTACTACCCTTTGTAACATCATATCATTTTTCATTTCTTACATTCCCACACCTTATATTACATTGATAACCTTTGTATTATATCATTATTTATTTATTATCTTTATGTTACATCTATTTTTCTCTAACCAACATTTAGTCCATGCTATGTTCTTAATACACTTCGTGCATATCCTCTCACTATCTTCAACCACCCTTCATGTCAATAGCTTATTGCTATATATATCACATTTCATAAAACATGTACTTTTTCCATCTTACCTACTTGTATGTCACTTCACATTCTAATACTTTATACTACTTTCCATTCTTGTATACTTATTTATTTATCATTAATATTCTCCCTAAATTTTCCATCATTATTGCATACTAACTATCTTGTCATTCTTATATCCTCGCCATCTTTTCCATAATTCACTTTACTTATATTACCTATTTCTTGATTTTTCTCCTTCTTCTTCTTTTTAACCTATATCACATTAAGAGCACATTGAGAACGTTACCCTATCTTCTATTTTGTATGCACTATCATTATAACTATTACACCATTCAATCATCTAATCATTGTTATGTTGACCTCACAAATATATTATAATATTAATTTTCCTTTCACAATCCACATATAATATATAAACACACTTGTAATATCATCACATATATTGAATTGATATTGATATACTATGCTTAGTCCTTTTAACTTCACATTATACTAGGATGTTGCTCATCAATATAGATTTAATTCACTAATTGTTGAACCAATACTTATTTTATTATGATCTTATCACCATAATCTCTATAAAATATGTAAAAAAAACATTTTAAAATATATATAATTTATTTATTGTTATGATTGTTTTATATATAATCCATTTTAACAACATATGTATTATGTTATAGCATTCATTTTAACCATATATGTATACCTTTATATATGTAATTTCAATATTATATAATCATAATTATAATATATATAACATAAGTCTTTAAAACTCATTTTTTTTTTTTAATATTAACTAAATGATTTATTTAGTCCCTGATGTGTAGTACACTCGGTGACAGAGTGTGTTGTTAAGGCACTCTGTGATGTTAAAGTAACCAGTTCGAAACCTGCAGGGACTATAGAACCCCATATTTTGGCCTTAGGCATTTAGAACATTGTTTTTTACTCATTTTAGTAATTCAATGCTTACCATTTGTTTGGAATCAATTAGACTAAGTTAAACATTGGGATGTGCACATCTATACCTACTTATTTGTTACATGATATATGCTCATGACAAAGATAGTTCTTTGATTGTTTAAACATGAAAATTAAAATGGGGAAGTTCGATACATGGATATCAGTTCAAGCTATGGTATGAAGGTATAATAGATGCAACACATGATGTAAATAAACATACATTTCTTAATTAAACATCAATGCAAATTATGGATTCTTATATATTGTGATGTATTTTCATGGATATGAGTTATTGGAGAACTAACCTATAGGTTGATGAGATATGTGATAGCCAAATGAATATAGTGATGAGGTAACTTGGATGTTGTAAAAATAGAGAATATAACACATGTTATAAGTTGTACTTATTGTTTAATTTATGATTCGAAATATTGTTATGATTTGTGGTAAGTGTGGTTTTGGCAGGACACACAACTTGCCTAGAGTGGTTGTTTGATGACGTGAATCTAAGAACAATAGTTTCACAATAGGTCTTGATGTACGGTGTTGACCCTAGTTCTATAAGGAGGGGTGGAATTATTTCCCACCGTTTATCCTCTAAAACCTAGAGTCGTGGGAGGGTTGTGTGAAGTCATGCTCCCCTAGACGTGTAATGGAAACTGCTAGTTGTGTTGACCCTAGTTCTATGACGAGGGGTGGAGGTATTTTCCACCATTTAGAATCTGAAACCTAGAGTCGTGGGAAGGATGTGTGAAGTCACTCTCCCCTAGACGTGTGATGGCGACTTCTAGTTGCCTATTGGGGAAGCTTGGTCGAGATGTATGACACTTCCACTTATGGGTTCTATCTAGAGTTAGGTCAATATAGTTGATGCTCCAGCTTAAGCCAACAGAGGAAATGATAGGATGGAAGATGGAAGTATGTTAGGAAGGAAGGATTATTTGATGTTAGTTGAGAATACAGATTGGGGATTAGAGATGCCACTATTTTTTACTCACTTGGTTCCTACCATCTTTAAACCCTCTTTGTGTTGGAGCATAATCCTAACTTACATTAGTTTATACTTATATTAGACTCCTAGATCTTGGTTAATACATTCATTTACACTTTATTTCACCTAATTTGGCCACATAGAGAAAAAGGGCGCCTCATCGCTAGATTTTAGGGAAAACTGCTAATTTTAGATCAAGACTCAACTCCCGGTTCTTGATTTTTCTTGATTTATCCTTGATTTATTCCAACTCCCCCATGCAAAACTCATCTATTATTTGGGAATGCACACCTCCTCTTTGAGTGAGATATTTATTCCTTAAATAATGATTTTTGTCGTTACTATTATTAGTAACTACTATTTCGGGTCAGTTAAGTGAGTTGGAACTGCTTCTCTTGTCAGTTAAGTGAGATTAAGTGAGATAATGTGCATCGCTTAACTCTTGTGGACATTAATGAGTGTGTGACATGTATCTTTAGTGGTCTAGATCGAACTATGTGGTCTCCCTTAGCTTATGACACCTATTTTAGCTATTTCTAGCTCTTTTTGACTAGAATTTCTATGTTGGAAATTCTATATATTCACCTCGTCTCTTCCTTTTTGAGGATGGTTTCTCATGTCTATTCATTTTTTATTAATATAATTCTCTGATTTATGGAGAAAAAACTTTCTCTCATCTCTTGAATATCATCAAATTGCATGTGTTCAATTTAACTAGAATTCTAGATCTATCGGGGTTTCTACAGGAATTCTACACTTTGATTTCCTATTGATATTTTAAGTGTGATAATGAGTTATTCATGAATTGGTGTAATTTTGTTAGTTAAGACTATTAAATGATGCATTACTTGATCTGTTGTCCTACATGTCTTGGTGATTATATAGGAACTATTCACTAGAGGCAATGATTGTTTATCATTAGTACATACATGAGATATGTGTTTGCTAGCTATGCACACATAACCTACCCATGTACACTAGTACAATTAATTAATGTATTAATTATTAAAGTAAATTAATAACTATTTAATTGAATGTTTATTGAATATGTAAATTATATTGCATACAAAATATGTAGAAGCATTAAATACCTTATTGACTTTGATAGATTGTGGGTATGATGAATTAAATGAGCATGGTGGGGTGTTATGTACCTTTTGCGGGAAATTGTCAATTTACATTTATTAGCTAGCATGAGAAGAAAGAATTTTCATTTTATTTAGTGTTTTTTAATGCAAATCATTTATATTTAGTTTTATTTTAATCATTTCCCAAAAATCTAGATAACGAAGGTTGATGGATAATAATGAGGGTGGTTGAGGAGACTTTGGAAAGGGTGTATGGAAACTTGATAAATAGGGAGGAGAAGTGGTGAGGAAAGGGAGGATTGGGAGGTTTGAGCATGATGAGAGGTTGCGAAATATTTGGAAGATATATTTATTATGAGTGTTTTCTTTGAGCATTTGTGCTTTGTTGTTCTTCGAGTCACAGACAAGGAGGGCCAAGAAACCGAAAGGTTTCTTGGAGCTAGGAAGTCAGCTAGGCTCCTAGTTGTATGGGAGGATTATGTTGTTTCACTCTTGGCAAGCGGGAAAATAATGCTTGGAAGAACCCAGGACTACATTACAACCAATGAGCTTTGACAAGCTAAGGAGGAGGAATTTTTCGGTAGTATTTGGTTATTGATATTTTGTATACACTTTTGTTTTAATTTATAAATCATAGAGTTAACATATTACTTATTTCATCATGTTATCTAGATTTATCATTGAGCAAATGTAGAAGAATTGTGTAAATGAAAATCAATGAAATTTATGCTAAAACAAAGTTGTTATTGTGTATGTATTTAATGAAAGATTAATTGTTTAACATTCTGGACGGGTGTTCCATATGGTATGAGAGCCTAGTTTAACCTGGGCTTGATCACCAACAAAACTGGGATTTTGTCTTTTTCATCTGCAATCCAATTTGGGTTGTTACAAGAACAATACCAACCTATCTAGAAACTCAACCTCTGGAGTTATGTTATCAATTCTTCTATGTAGCTTATATTACTGTATTCCAAAGGAATCCACCTTACCAATTCATTAGGTATCATAAAAGTATTTTCGAAGTTTCTACTAGCCTTAAGTGAATGATCTCAGTAAGAGTGTGCACTAGTTGTTTAACTCGCTATTACATAAACTTATCTGAACATCATTAGTGTTGGAAACCACCATTAAATCTTGTTTAGACTCGTGATTCCATACCCTTGTTAATGATTATGCAAACCACCTTTATCTATGTTTCTTTCAGAAGAGGCCAAGTACTCTTCCATCCCGTGACAATTGCAATCTCATTTTGAAACCTCTAGGAACCATTGGGAAAATGCAACAAACTCATATTAATCTCTTAACTTCCCTTACTCTTGACATACTAAAGGCCAATGGGCCCTTTTCTGTTATATATATCCCATTCTTTCGACATCAAGCAAGCTTCTAAAGCAGGCTATGTTTCATACCACTATCCCGATCTTCATTTATATGTTTTCTAAACTATTGTACAGTCACATTCTAAACCTTCAGCTCCATTGCAATTCAAAAAATAAGTAATTCTGGTATCTCTTGTACCCCTAAACGTTGGACAATAATGAGACTTTGTTTATCTTCCGATATTGACATTCAATACTCTCTAGAGTACTTCTATATTTTTATTTCCAGAATATACTTCAGATTCAACAATTCAACTTTAACTTGTTCACAGTGTGTTCTTGAAGCCCTTTCCCACAAAAGTGGCCTCGCCATCTAAGATCTGTACAAGGCACATGTTGTTACCATTACATTCTCTTTGGAGCAAACTCTGATTTATTCTCTAAACTTAACAGAAGTATCATCATAGTTTCTGCATGTTCTTGCTGTAAAACTAGATTCATCATTTCTTACATATTGAACAACCAATAATCTTCTATCTTCATATGTCCTCTCACAAGAAGGAACATTTATCTCAAGAGCATATTTTTCATCTTAAATACAAAACAGGTTCAAATCACTGCCCAAAGACTCATTTCTCTCAACATTACATGTAGATGAAATGACATCCAATCTCTCTGGCCCATCCAAATTCAAGGACATATTAGTTCCAATAATGCCTAAAGCAGTTAAATCGCCATGAAATTTGTCTAGTCCACTAGAAAAATCAATAATCTGTTCAGAACTTCCAATATTCCTCATTTTTTTACCATGGGATGATGATATAGTCCCTTTGGTTTCACTAGAATCAATTTGCAAAGAAACAAAGTCCTGCCTTCCTTGAATTTCATCTGAATTACAGGTTGACATGTTTCCATTTTCTAAACCCTTACAAGGCCTTAACCTATGCACTCTAAACATCTCATAAATCATACTTTGAGAAAGAACCTGAGATTCAAATTGAGTACCATCATTTATTGCATTATTGAGTTGCATATGGGAAAAAGCTTGAGCTCCAAAATTATTTTTTGTGATGTAGTATAAGGTGTTTTCTCTTCTAGGATTAAATCCATCAGTCCCATGATAACCATTTTCAGAATGGTTTTACTTTGAAGAAAATGAGATAGATTTCTCTTGACCAGGGTTTCTGTCTCTATATTGAGTTCCTCTACTGCTGTCAAAATAGGATTGAGAATGATCGAACAGACTTTCAAAAATCACTCTAGGACTATAACTTGGTTGGATTGATATGCTTAAAAATGGACAAATTACAGTTCTTCTACCATAAGAACCTCAAAGAGATACTCGATACATGAGACAGGCTAAGTGTTTTCGTAACCATACATCAATACAGTTAATGTGAAATGCATGGCCATGGGTAGGCAAGACTCGCAATATGTCCTTCTCTTCATATTCTCCAAGGCATATTGTACATATAGCATTTTCTCTAGAGACAAAAACTTCATTTTTATACTTTATGATTGGAAATCCAGCCACCTCAACCAGTTCCATCCCATTTAATTCTCTCCATAATTCTCTCCATAACGAAACTTCAAAGATTCAATGCTCATTTGAAGAGTTACACTTGAGTCGGAATGCTCACTGAATATATTTTTTTTAAAACATGTGTGTTTCATGATTCTGAACACATTAAACCGGTCCATATCAGATACTCCTTCCACAATAACAATAAAAATCCGATTCTCAAACCTGATTTATTAGCACACAGAAAAGACAAATCTATAACAAGAAAAATCGCAGAAGCAACAGTAGAAAAAAAAAACAGTATAGTGAAAAATGTTGGAATCAACTTTTGGTTCAGGTCAATGCAAGTTTTCGATCTTGCATGGTTTACTAGCGGGATCAGCCATGGTGGCTTCTGTTGTTGGATTCCGCCTAGTCGCCAGATCGAATTGTTCCTGCAACCGAGTCGTCGGAATTATTCTTGCCCATTTCCATTCTACCTGCTTTGAAGGAAAACCCTTGGTCGAGATTCTCGACAAGCCTATGATCCAGGTTTGGATTGATTTTAATTATAAAAGATCAGTAGGATCTGTAGGGTTAAATGCCAATTTTGGTGAATTGCAGTTAAATTCATGTCAAAACCATCCTACATTGCCTATTTTAACTTTTATACTCTTTTAGCATGGTCAATTCCAATTATATCACCAACTCGTGAAACTTTACCCTGCTCTTCTAGAAATTAAATCTGTCAAATGGAAAAAAAATCTCTAAACGACTAACCAATTTGTCCATGTTTTGAAGTCAATATATTCTACATTTGACAAAACCTATATGAATTCATATTAAAATATTTGGTTTACATCAAACATTATATTTTACACATTTAAATATTTTCAGGCTTTTTATTTTATTTGTGTTGGATTAGTAACATTCTTCATAGCCTTTAAGATATTTCCTAGCTCAAGATGATCAATGTTGATAGTGAGATAAGATTTTATTATTTAATGAAATTTAGTTGAACCACCTGATTGAAGCTTCCATGTTCAACTTAATTAGACTAGGAGCCAACATGTTGTATTCTCAACAAATACAATAAGGTTTTAGTTATTTCCCTTGGGTGTCACATTTCATTTTATACTATGTCTTAATTGAGTCCAAGATCTCATTTTTCACAAGTTCAAGGGATCTGGAGTTATGTTTAGCATATGTATTTATTATTGGGTGCAAATCATTCAAGTTTCAGATTGAACAAGATAATAGGAAATTTACCTGGCCCTATTTGATTTCACTCCATTGATCTCTTGTTTATTTTATTGGAGTAGGATCATTTCCACTTTCAGTGCTGTTGTTTGGATGATTGTCCCTATTAATATTCCATGGTTCACATCACTTATGCAAATGCTAAGACGTGGTTCCAGGTTATAGATGGTAGATGTACTAGGAGCTGGAGTAAGATCCTGAAACACCTTGGGAACCTAATTTGCCATGTTTCATTTTGGAGTGATGCAAAAGACGAGCTTCTTTTATTCATCTACAAGTTTTTCCAAAATTATAATCAGACAAAAAGGAAGGTAGGACCTGTTACTGCAAAAGGGATTGTAAATTTCAGTAGGTAACGCTTCTTGTACCTGTTATCCATGTATATTTACTAGGATGCTTCTCAATTCTTACTAGTAGAATGCATATCATGTGAAATTTATAGTTGAGGGCACCTTTTCAAAATTTTCTATCCTACTATGCTATCTCAAGAGATCTGTTTGGATTATTGATGGTTGAAGTCTCCCTATTCTTGGATCTCTAAGCTACATCCTGGCACAGATAATCCATATGCAAATGAAAATAACGAACATCATGCTCACTGCAAACCCCAAGATAGTGACGATGAACTCCTTTAGAAACGAACAATGGCCATTTTCCCATATGCGGCCACCGTCGGGACGATGTTTATTACGCCCCTAGGAAATATGAAATCTCACCGCCTGAAACAATAACTCCTGTCTACATATATTTAATGTTCATTTAATTACACACCAATATGTCTAGTTTTGTCATAAACCACACCTCAACACGTCTCTCTATGCAAATCTTTAATTTCTATTAATATTAACATTGTTTTCCTCCTTGAGTCAGAGATTTTTCTTCCCAATGCTACAATAAGACCGATTTACTTATTGTCATGGTTGTATATATATAGTAGTTTCTTGTTTGTGGAAAATCTTTGTAGAATATCTTTTAGGATTCCCTCAATAAATTTCAATGAATGATGAAATTTATGATATACAGTGTAGCTCCTATTGAATTAATTCATAAATGATCTAATTTGTGAAGATGTTTGTCTTGAATTTGTAAAAAAATAAAATAAATATTAGTAAGGGCATGTTTGTTTATGGATGAGTGTGTGGATCTAGTGGGAAATGTCAAATGTGTGACTAAGGGATATAAGTTTGATCCATCAATCACCTATCACCCTTGCTTAC
>ML834329.1:60701-74006 GCA_009831015.1 Picea engelmannii
GCTTAAGTCAGCCTGTGAGAATCATGCATTCTCATAGGCAAATATACTAGCAACCTACGAACAGTCTTCAAAAATGAGTTTTCTGGAAGAGATGAAAATAACTTTTCTCAAGAGAAAGTTCTTATGAAGAGCCTGAGTACACCATCATCAATACATCATCATGATGACCAAAATCATGGGTAACAGTAAGAATATGCCCTGGAATACTGGAACCTCTAGCCATCATGCCGGAAGGTATTTACTATATCTGGATAGAACTACTACCATAAGTTAACGATAATTTTCATTTTCTCCAGACGATGTTTGAAATGAAAATTGGGGAGGGATAATATAACCCTCCACAAATATTGGTTTAATGCTTATCAATGGAAGATCTCCTCGAGCCTTTCATTGATCAATGAAAATCTCCAGGGTTCGTGTGTAATGAATTGTTACCATTAAAGCTTACTAATTTCATATTTAGAAAAAAGTGCAAAGGTGGCGGTGATGGCGAAGAATGATTAAGAATTAGAGATTTCTTAAAGGTTCCAACTGACCGACGCACAAACGAGATTGCATCATGTTTGAAATGAATACTTGGAAAGGATGACACTTTTCTCCACAAATATTGGTTTAATTCGTATTAATGACAAATATTCTTCGGCCTTCTGGACATTAATGACAATCTTAATGGTTCTTGCACAATGAACTACTAGCATTAAAGGTTAATAATTGCATATTTGGAAAGAATTACGAAGGTAGCAGGGATGGCGAAGAGCGGCCAAGTATTGTACATTTCGTCCACTTGCCAATTCGTGAAATAAATTCCAAGAAATTCCCAAGTATGGAAAGCAGTCAGGCAGGTTACAAAAAAAAGGGTCACAAGATATACCCAGGAGACGTGAGGGACCAATGGTCAAATTGTATGTCACACTGACATATTTCGGACATCAATTTGTATATCACGGAATTTCGGGTGTTGTTTGTACATAGGGGAATAGTGGAAGCGCAATGTTGAGAAAGCAAATTGTATATTACGGAACTTCGGGTGTTGTATATAAAAGCATGAGACTTTCAAAAAAAGGACACTTTAGGAAAAAGGACCAAGTAAACATAAAGCAAAATCAAACAAGATGAAGGGGATTTTTTTGCTAATTTGTAGATCGTGGAAGTCCAGGTGTTGTTTGTAGGCAGTGGAACAATAGAAACACAATGTTTAACCCGCTTATCCGGAAACCCGCGATTCAAAAAGTTTGTTCAATATGAAATAGGGAAGCGGTTGGTCAGGTTGGTGATATAAAAGTAACAATGGAAATATGAAGATGTGAATCCGCCAACTCCCGAACCTAGACATTTTTCGAAAAATGAGTAAGTAACCAGAAAGGGAACGCAGAGGAAAAAAAGAAAGAGGATGGAAATTTTTGGAAGAGGGAATTGGTGTAAGAGAGCCCCATTGATGGCCTTAACAGTAACTATGAAGTGCATTAAACATGTTAACAGGTTCTTCAATCAAGGAATAGATGCATCGAGCGATGTTTATATTTTCCAGGATCTGTATGTATAAAAAAAGCGTCGAAAAGTTACAAGAAAATCAATTTTGGGATGTTTAAGTAAAGCTTTTGTACTATTAGCTTCACCGCAAGTATAACAATGACAAATTTGAATTTTAATGTCCTCTCATTCATATGATAGTTCCATTAGAATTCGCATAGTATATATTCTTTTATTTCAAATTATTCCAGGGAATTAATTTTGCTAAGTTCATCGGTCAAGGAAAAGTGATAAAAAATGAGATAAAGAGGAATTTGTTTTCTAATTTGTAGATCGTGGAAGTCTGGGTGTTGTTTGGAGGCGACGGAACAATGGAAACACAATGATGAACCTGCCTATCTGGTAACCCTCTTATTCGGGAACCCGTGATCCAAAAATTTTGTACAATATGAAACGGGGAAGCGGTCGGTTCTACTGGTGATATAAAAGTAAGTGGAAATCTGAAGACGCAAATCTGCCAACTCCCGCACCTAGACATTTTCCAAAAAAATGAGTAAGTAACCAAAAATGGAAAGCAAATGGGAAAAAAGAAATGGGATGGCAATTTTCAGAAGTGGAAATTGGTTTAAGAAATCCCCATTGATGGTCTTAACAGTAACTATGAAGTGCATTAAACATGTGAGTAGGTTCTTCAATCAAGGAATAGATATAATGAGCCATAGTTTTAGTTTCCAGGATCTGTTTGTATAACAGAAGCGTCGAAAAGCTACAAGGAAATCAATTTTGGGATGTGTAAGTGAATTTATTGTACTGTCATCTTCACCACAAGTATTAACAACGATCGATTTGACTTTTCTGAAAAACGAGTAAGTAGCTAGAAATGGAAAGAAAATGGAAAAAAAGGGGGGATGGCAATTTTCGAAAGTGGGAATTGGTGTAAGAAATCCCCATTGATGGTCTTAACAGTAACTATGAAGTGCGTTAAACATGTGAACAAGTTATTCAATCAAGGAATAGATACAACGAGTCATACTTATAGTTTCCAAGATCTGTTTGTATAAGAGAAGCGTCGAAAAGCTACAAGGAAATCAATTTTGGGATGTGTAAGTAAAGTTATTGTACTGTCAGCTTCACTGCAAGTGTTAACAATGACGAATTTGAATTTTAATGTCCTCTCGTTGATATGGTAGTTCCATTGGACTTCGCATAGTATATATTCTTTTATTTCAAATTATTCCAGGATATTATTTTTTCTAGGTTCATCGATCAAGGAAATGTGTTAAAAACGAGGTAAAGGGGAATTTGTTTGCTAATTTGTAGATCACGGAAGTCTGAGTGTTGTTTGCAGGTGACGCAACAATGGAAACATAATGTTGAACCCGCCTATTTGGGAACCTACGATCCAAAAATTTTGTTCAATATGAAACTGGGAAGTGGTCGATCGGGCTGGTGATATAAAAGTAAGTGGAAATCTGAAGACATGAATCTGCCAACTTCCGCACCTAGACATTTTCCAAAAAACGAGTAAGTAATAAAAAACAGAAAGCATAGGGAAAAAAGAAAGGGGATGGAAATTTTTAGAAGTGGGAATTGGTTTAAAAAATCCCCATTGATGGTTTTAACAACAACTATGAAGTGAATTAAACATGTGAACAAGTTCTTCAATCAAGGAATAGATACAACGAGCCATGCTTATAGTTTCCAGGATCTGCTTGTATAAGAGAAGCCTCGAAAAGCTACAAGAAAATCAATTTTGGGATGTCTAAGTAAAGTTATTGTACTGTCAGCTTCACTGCAAGTATAACAATGATGAATTTGAATTTTAATGGCCTCTTGTTCATATGATAGCTCTATTGGACTTTGCACAATATATATTCTTTTATTTCAAATTATTCCAAGTGATTAATTTTACTAAGTTCATCGATCAAGGAAAAGTGCTAAAACAAGCCACATACTACATTTGCGTCACAAAGCTTATATTAAAGGGAAAAACATGTCCTCTATAGTATTTACAATCATAGAAAAACTGTGAAGATCCTGAATGTATTATTAATTTTCCAGAACGAAGCATACAACCAAGAACCAAGTAAACACCAAACAGGCCACAAGCAAGATCCCACAAGGTTCCATAGAGCAACACACATTGACCTTTGCATCAAACAATTTGATATATAAAAAAAACGTGTCGTGGCATTGGTTTTATCTTACATTTGGTATATGTTCCCACGAGAAAATAACCGGGGCCATGGGATATGAACAAAATTCTTCCAAACAGAAGACAACACAAAACCAACGGAGCTTCGCCACTGCACGCTAGCTATAACCAGATCTCAAAATGGGGAACAAGAAAGTTTTCGATTACTATTTTACCATTAAGAAAGATCAATATGGACATTTTTTTTTTGATAGTGCCTTGGTCTATCACTACCAATTTTAACAATGCCAAATTTTCAATATTATTGGAAATTCCTGATGATTCTGCCCAGATGAGCAAGCTATTTCGATGGATCAAAGGACGGGCCCAAGTTATTTACAGTTGGATACTTTTTATGGGGTTTGTTGTCATGCTTCTCATTTCTGGACCGAACAATCTTATGCATGTGCAATCTCTATAACGAGATCTGAAAATCTCAAGTTGATGTTTCAATCCATGTTGAGTCCTTTTTTTTTCAATTAGGGCATCCAGAAAATGCAGATACCATACCTTAAATGTATAGTTGGAGACAACATTTTATTTTATTCGGGCACCCAAAAAAAATGCAGAAATCCTATCATGGCTATATAGTTGAAAAATAATTGTCCAACTTGGGCACCCAAAAAATGTGCAGGCTTCTCCATCAAAGCCACAACCAAATACCATTTTTTTTTTTCACACCGAAACAAATATGCAAAATTCTTACTGGGAGATGCAAGAAAACATCAAAATAACAACATTGATTGCATTTGTAATTAGATTCTCAAGTACTCGAGTTCGATGAACATTCATCTGGGTGTTGAAGAAATATTATAGAGATACATGAGATATTTTGGTTTCCTGCCAAAGCTTGTTATGATTTTTTTTCCAGCCGATATACAATATTGCATTGTCCTCATTTAAGGTAAATTTGCTATGTATCTGAAAGTCGCGCAACATGTAGACACTGCTTGCCTTTTTCTGTAGGTATGATTCATATGAAAATTATGCTAACCCAGGAGGCACATCTTGTAACAGAGGTTGTCTAATTGTACAATGCAGGCTCCTCCATCAAAGCTTCAACCAACTACCATTTTTTTTTTATTTGCACATCGAAAGAAATATGAAAAATGCTTACTGGGAGATGCAAGAAAACATCGATTGCATTTGTAATTAGATTCTCAAGTACTCAAGTCCGACAAACATTCATCTAGGTGTTGAAGAAATATTACAGAGATATATGAGATATTTTTGTTTCCTGCCAAAGCTTGATATGATTTTTATTTTTATTTTTATTTTTTATTTATTTTAATTAATTTATTTTTATTTTTTTCAGCCGATATGCAATATTGCATTGTCCTCATTTAAGGTAAATTTGCTATGTATCTCAAAGTTGCGCAACATGTAGACACTGCTTGCCTTTTTCTGTAGGTATGCTTCATATCACAATTTTTCTAACCCATGAAGCACATCTTGTAACAAAGGTTGTCTAATTGTACAATGCAGGCTCCTCCATCAAAGCCACAACCAACTACCTTTTTTTATTTATTTGCACACCGAAACAAATACTCAAAATTCTTACTCGAAGATGCAATAAAACATCAAAATAACAACATCGATTTCATTTGTAATTAGATTCTCAAGTACTTGAGTTCGACGAACATTCATCTAGGTGTTGAATAAATATTACATAGATACATGAGATATTTTCGTTTCTTGCCAAAGCTTGATTTTTTTTTGGCAGTGGATATGCAATATTTCATTGTCCTCATTTAAGGTAAATTTGCTATGTATCTGAAAGTCATGCAGCATGTAGACACTGCTTGCCTTTTTATGTAGGTATGCTTCATATGGCAATTTTTCTAACCTAAGAAACACATCTTGTAATAGAGGTTGTCTACTTGTACAATGCATGGTTGTGTTTCCCACGGTTCAGATGGCAGCATTAAGGCAATGTCCATATATGTATGGACATTTTTTACTGCATCATAGACAATCAATCATATCACCACTTATCAAAGCAAAAGCAGAAGCATGAGAGTTGCATTTCACACATACAGGCTCAAAGGGGGTCGAGTACGCATTCACTACAACTAAAACACCTTCAACATGGAAACGTGAGCATAGGAATTAATATATTGAACAATATAATATACAACTGCACCCCTTAAAAAATAAAAAAATAAAAAAACCACAGAAATTTGGTGAAGGCTATTTGTATGAGAAAAGTGAGGATGAATCTGTAGATATATATGCACAATAGTTGTAGAGCTAGTTAGTTTCTTCAGATCTTGTACTATGTCTGCTCACAATTCTGTTACAAATGTTGCTTGGGTTGTGTGAAAAATCATTTCTCTAACATCCCTTTTCTTTGTTATATTTTTGAAGAGAATAAGTGGAAATTTACCTTTATGCAATTGTTGTTCCATTGACGAAAAAAAAATTGAATAGGTATCGAACAATTGTAGCTACAACATGGAACAATGCAATATTTGTGTAACTTAACCAAGATACATGGACATGCGAAAGTAAAGGAAAAAACTAGATATGGAGAACAGTACCATTGCCTTGTCGTTGTTTGACTCTCCATCTTTTATATGGAGAATGTGTTACGAGCCAAGTTTTCTTGCTAGTGTGACAACGGTGCCAATGGTTCCGATTGAGTAAATTTCGTTGCTCTGTGCACATTGGCTGATAGTTGCATCCAAGATAAAATGATATTCTAAACAAATAGTGGGAATTTTTTCCACAATACTTGTTTTGTTGAGCAAAATAATCCTATCACAATCACAACGGTAATATACTGTTTTGGGCAATATATTAAAATTTGTAATGGATATCCCATTACCTGGCAATATCTTTTCTGCATGTTTATGGAAAAGTTGTGTAAGAATAGTTAGTGTGACTATCATCATGGCCTCCTTGTCTGTCATGTCAGCACGCATAATGGATCTAGTTTTGTTTCCCTTGTCCAAGTAGGTGTTATAAATGATGATACCGCAAACCCCAGACTCGATGGCCAGATAATTGGCTAAGTATTGGCCAAGAGAAAGTTTTTATATTTATTCCAATAGTATTCATATTAATATATATTAATAGATTATTTCTGGTTCAAATGTAAATGATCTTCCAATTTGCACATTGTTGTTTGGTTCGCAAATTTCATTGAAATCAATAAGCAATAGAAAGAAAGAAAAATAAAAATAAAAATAAATATATATATATATATATATATAGAGAGAGAGAGAGAGAGAGAGAGAAGAAGTTGCAATATATGCAAAATATTGAACAGGAACATGACGTCAACACTTGAGTTGCCTTGTTGTAATAGTCATTAATTCATTTTATTTACGGGACCCCAAAGAACGAAAGCAGGACGGGTCCTCCCATTTCTTTCTTTAAGTATAGGGAGGGCGCCACATAAGTATGGCCTATGACAAATTATTCTTCCATGTAAAATGTAAGGAATGAACAGAGTAGCCTTTATTTAAATCGAAGTGTTGGGCAGCAGAAAGAAAATCTTGTCGTCCATGTTTAACGACACACAAAAAAAAAGGTACAAAATAAAATAAAAAGCAATACCAGATATTGGAAAACACCATAAAAAAAAACCCGCAAATATTCTATATTCAAATAAGCTAGGTTACAAAATACAACTAAGATTATTCACCACAATGACTGTAATTTGGCCTGCCGCCGACAAAAAAAAACCAAATATGTACAATAATGAAGCTTGTGGATAGTCTTTTATAGATTTCAACTTGACGATCAAATGCTTGATTCGTAAAAAACAACAAGTTGAATATCAATTTCGGGTCTTGGAATTCCGGCACTGCCAACTAGATCTATCTCAACTTTTTGAATAGCTTGTCTCTTCTATATATGGCTTGCTTGCATTGGCTGGTTATTCAACATTCCATACATTGTTAAGTGTTAATTTCTCTTTGTCATCGAAAACTTGGGGTTTAAGGTGCCTTCTGTGTAATGTTCCTGATCATTGACATCTGAGACAACTTAGAAATGCGATTTAGGCCCAATTCAAAGACAAGGGAGTCATTTTATGTGATGTCCAGTTCGGCAGTTGTTCAAGCCCTCTAATGATAGTATTTTGGGTGTTACAAGTTTAGACCTGGTGACAATTTTTGAACAGGAAAAGTAAAGTGAATGGCAGTGTGCATTTTTTTTTTCTTTTTTTCCTGGCATAAATTTACAAGTAGGGATGAACTATGGGGCCATATTTTTGCAACCAGACCTCTTAGTCTATGGAACCTGCACTATGTTCAACGTATCACTTGTACTTGTTGACACTTCTTGTGAACTGCAAAGTATGTATTGCAAATGACATCAACATATTCACCATTCCATAGATGAATAAATAGTTGAGGATATTTTTTTGGTAAACATATTAGGAAAATAATGTATGCATCTTTGCCTTTGGCCTTGTCAGTCTACTGATGTCTAATATGACTCACTGCTCATGGCCATGTCACTAGTCCAACTTTTTCTGATGCAAGCATGTGTATATGAACATTAGAAGGACTAAACAATCATATGCATTGTATATTGTCCATAATTGTTCTTAATGTCACATGCAGGGTGGAAGGAGATGGAATACGAAATAGGGTGTCAAGGGATACTCAGGAAACATGAGGACCTGATGGTCAAATTGTATGCCTCAGATGTTTTGACTGAAAAAATGTGTGACAGTAAATAGGGCGTGAAGGCGGGGCACGACGACCAATCTGTATATCACGGAACCTCGGAAGCCAAAGGCATAATCAACAAAGTGGGTAAGTATGGAATAAGGTAGAAGCATGACCATAAATGTGAACTCGTGAGTTCGCCAACCCGTGCACCAAGGAATTTTTGAAAAGATGACTAAGTAGAGAAATTAGAAAGCAAAAGGGATAATAGCAAATGGAAAAAGTAGAAATGGGGAGGGCACAAAGGCCCATTGTTGCCAAATCATCATTTTCTAGTCTAATATTAGATGCCCCCAACCTCTTTTTATATTTAATTTACTAGCAGAGTTGGTATACCTTTTCGAAGATTGTACGACAGACCCCTCTGCTATTGCATAGAAGAATTCATCTTCCCGTCCAACAATTTTGTTTCTTCCAAGGTAGAAATGCCAAATATAAAATGGACATGAAGACAAGTTAGTGTGAAGAAAGACATGTAAAAGAAAGAAATACAGTTATGTTTATTTTAATGTAACAACAAACAGAATATGATTCACATGAGAATAAGCAAAAAGATACATAGTATATACATACAACAAAAAAGGTGTAATGCAGTAGAACAAGTACAACAAATACACAGACAATAAACGAAATACTCAACACTGGAATATGAAATGAGAGTACATATATGCACCTTTGCAACTCCTTTTCTACATTCATGTCAAAGAGTCCATCGTCCTCTCTAGCCATTCTATTTGTTTAAATGTAGCAATGTAGGAAAAATACAATGGACATGAAGGACGTTAGTGTGTAGGAGTACATGTAATGAAGATAATTTATTATGTAGGAAGGTATGAAAGATCTGCATATAGTAAAATAGGTAAACACATATACAGACAATAAATGAAATACAAAACAATAGAATATGAAATAACAATACACACATGTAGCTTTGTATCTCCTCTTCCACTGCTGCAGTCAAGACTCCGTCGTTTTCTCTAGCTATTCTGTTTGTTTAAATGTGGGAACACATAAAATACAATGAACATGAATGGAAGCTGGTATGCACTGGAGAACAAGTAATATGTACATATAGTAAATAAGAATCAACAAATAGAATAAAATATAGGAAAAAACATGAACCTTTTCTTTTCTCCATCCATGGTTGTAAATATATAAAGTTTTTCCTTGCCCAAAATATATTACAAGCCACAAAATATTAAGAAATTGCATGGCCATAGCTAAACAATTTTGGTTTTCCATGGAAAAGTATCCAGATATGCTTCTAGACATGGAAATATAATTTTGCAGTATCTTTGGTGTACATATCATATCTCAAGTACAAGACAAATTGTATCGTGGTCACACTAGTCTGTGTAGAGGATAAAGAACATGTATTGTGATATGGGCACATTCCACCATATATGGTTAATAAGTGTGGTTTGCACATGTCTTATTTTAACAAAAAAACAATGGATATCATGTCAACATTGAAGTATCAACAAAATTTCACAGCAGAACAAGCGCGAGACCTCGACTTCTCCAGACATGGAAAACAACACAACTGCAGGTCCACTCGTGGGTGCAGGGTCTGAACACCGTAAAGCACCCCCGCAAAAAAATAGCTCCAACTACCGACACATGACCCCAACCCTGCAAATATGAAGTAAACAAAAGAAAACAACAAGCACCAAACTAGTGAGAAAGCATGAACAGGCCCAACTACAGCCCTAGGGCCCCAAACCCATAAACTTGAGCCAAACAACAATAACCAACAACCGACAAACCAACGAACCAACGAACAAGAAACAACCATCGAACCAATAAACAACATATGTATCTCCAACGATTACCAAACTATAGCCGAAGCACAAAAGGAACCAAAAACATATGACGAGAATGCCAGTATAAATAAGAAAACATTCTTACTTGCAAACTGCAAACACTAAAAAACAAAGAAGGAATATAAAATGAAATTATGGCATGGAAACTTACTCCGAAACGATGAAAGGCAGAAGCACAGGTCGAATTGTCACCCAAACAACAACAAGCCGTAATCGACGAACCATCGAAGAAGAAGAACCAACCGAACCAGTAAACAATGTATGTAGCTTCAATGGTGACACAATTTCATTCTAAGCCTAGAAGAAGTATGAAACATACAATGCCTATTGAACTGGTGGTGGAAAACAATATTGTTCAAATTCAATGCAACATTTTATGGAAAATTTAGAGCAAAAATGTACTCCGAGAAGCCTATTTAGATAAACATTTAAAGCTGACAAGTTGTCTAAGGGCTTCACGGTATGCAAACATTTAATCTTCCAGGCCTATTTAAGGACCTCGTGCCATGTAAACATTTAAGCTGTTAGGCCTAATCAATCACCTCAAAAAAAGTGTCAATGATCTAAACCCGAGTATGCAAACATTTCAATACAAATATAAAGGACTAATGATAATAGTTCAAATAAAAATTATGCAAAAATTTGTAGTCAAACAAAAAACTAATATAAAGTCAACGAATTATCGATCACTATAAACTTTGGATATCTAAACATTTCAATATGAATAGTACAAATAAAAAAAAGTATTGTACATGATAAAACTTTGGATATGGAAACATATAATTCATTGGGAATAGCGAATCTAGAAATAAGACCTCAAATCTATCATCCAATCAGATCATGACATATATGGATTTTTTTATTATATAAAAAATAATGTTTTTAGTTATGTAGGTCGAACATTAGAAAGTATGAAAAAAATTGTAGTCAAACAAAAAACTAATATAAAGTCAACAAATTATCGATGGCTATAGTCCCTCTATGCCTTCGGCAAGGACTAAAAGGAGTCATTGTGGAATATTTAGTAGTCTAATGTAAACCATAAGGAATTAGTAAATAACATCAAACTTAATCTAATTCAATGATATCACATATATTTTGAAAATAATCCCTTAATTTTTGAGAAATCTAATTTGTTGATTTCACTCATTGAAGAATACATGACATCGTTTCACACTTTTAGTTAACAACTTATTTATAATGATGATATATGGTCACACTCAAATTTATTTATAGTTTATAAAGTGTCTTATCTTTATGTCGAAGGCAGTTTTTAAAGAGGTGGTTTTTCTACCAGCTTTTATTATCTATATGTAGCTTCTTACCAATTTCTATTTGTCTATCAATATTTGCATCTTTTAAATTGTCATAGTTATCAAAAAAAAATTTGGCCATGTGTGCGCTCCCATGTCCATTTACGTGATTGTTTGTACAGTTAATGCTTATAGTAGATCTCACAAGAAAGATTTCAAAGCATGGAGAAGAGGTTGCAGACTTAAAAATAAAAAACTTGTGGTGCAATTAAAGAATAAAAGATGTTTAGAGCCTATATTCACCTCCCATGATAGGTATCAAAGCACCAACCTTGACTAGATTCTTAAAATCCATCTACAAGTTTTCCCCAGAATGCCTTCAATTGCTAGAATGAGACTCAAGTACTTGAATCCAATCCTATATTCTAGCATATTAGATGCCACTCATCCAATCACTACTTTTATTCATGTCCTCGCATATTCTCTCCTGCCTAGCTGCCATCCTCCCATTTGGTGTCGACATCCACCTTCATCCCCAATGGTCTCAAGGATCCTTCCATAACCGGGGTCCTCAAGGCCCTCCCGTACCTACACCAACAAGGCTGCATACATAGAGATGTCAAGCCTAGGAATATATGTGTGTGTTCAAGCCTCAGGGAAAAAAAATATCAAGAAGATTAATACTTTCATTGGGACCCCCTATTGAATGGTTCCAGAGATCATTGATCATGGAAATTGGTAGAACCTAAGGTCGACATATGGTAGTTTGGGATCATTGCACTTAAGTTTGTGTACAACCATGCTCTATTCTCCAAGTTTCCACCCATCAATGCCCTCCTCCTACAGCTGCAAGGAACCCATACAAGTTTGGATTATGATACTAATAAGAGTCTTTCTAGGTATTTTAGGGAAATCGAGGGTCTATGTCTGGTAAGGACCCAATTAGGAGGAGATTTGTTGAGAATTTATTGTAGAAATATTTTTTAGGAATACTATGATTCTCAAGTTTGTTGTAAAGCATGTTTTAGAGAATTTGTCAAGATTAGTTGAGAGCATTAAGGAGAGTGGGGATAAAACAACATTTGAGGTTCAACAAAAGGAGGAGGAGGATGGTCAAATGGAGTTGCATTGTCTTGTCAAGTTAAGGAGGTCAACTTGTGGAATTTTTGATGGAAGAGTCCAAATATGACCTATTTTCAATATTTGTTTATTTCATTAAATTTGTCTGAGGTTTTTAGTAAATTAGGGGGACGTCAAGGTAGGGAAAGATATGTGAATTATGAAAGTGTCATGGAAAATTCATGGAAGAAAAATAAAAATGAGGATTAGAAGGTCATCATTTTCATTAGGAAATCCACCAACAACGCCTCTGCTTTAATTTCAAATGTGAGTCATTCACCACCAGAGGCTTTTCCTTTCCATTAACATGGAGCAGTGCCATAGTTTTGGGTACTTCCCCTTCAATAATTCATTTTTAAGTCCAATACACATATTTTTCCACATTCAACTAATACTCCCATGGTTCAGATTTGAAAAAAACATCCCTTGATTGAAACCTCATTTTATCACATGTTGGACAAGAAACCAATACATGAATGGATAGCCTCTTTTGACAATGTGTTATTGCATCTAATGTATTCAATCATTGCTCTTAAATTTTCATTTTCTTTAACTTATATTCCCTAATAAATATAAATAAAGTTATCTATTTATAGATTATTTGATAATTTTTTGACTAATAACTCATCTTAACATTTCAATATAATTTTGCAACTATCTAATATTGGCCTCCCTAAGTTTTAAACATGTCATTTTTTCATTTCAATAATGTTACATAGTGTTTGTATATTTGACACAATTTGATGCACCGACTCACAACAAAC
>ML834330.1:0-10639 GCA_009831015.1 Picea engelmannii
TATCCTCTTGGCTAGGTCTTGTTTTGTTATTTTTCTTCAGGTCCCTCTTGTTTCTTGCTGAGAGGCTTTTTATTGCCTTCTCAGGGATCCCTGGGCGAGGCATCTCTAGGTTTCATTTTTATGGCTTTTATCTTTTACCAGCTGCTTTTACCTTTTGGGCCTTTAGCCCCTTCTTCCCATGAGATAAGGTGCAACCCCACAAACAGATCATCCTAATGCCCGGACTAAGGGAATGGGACAGATGAGCGGGAGATAAGATGAAAAGTGATGATATGATGGGAGCGGACGATGGCTCTTCAGAAATGCTCCTCGGTGGAAAACCAAAACCTATGGGTACAGGCTTGCTAGGACACCCTGTCAATCCCCCCAACCATGGTCAAGTGGGTTAATGTAAGATCCAAGCAGTCGTCAGAGATAAAAGGAGTAAGATGCATATATCTAAAGGTTATAATGATCAAAAGTGACACATACCATGATACCTGGACCCAATTACCTCATGGAGCAAGAGCCTTCTCCAATACAAAACCAGGCCGATGGTGATGGATGCTGCTGCTACTGACAAGACGAGTCTGATGAAAGAAAAGAAGGATGGGCCCTCCAGGGCCATGCTCAGGTCAATCCTGCTCTCGGTACTCCATGTCTAGGACCTATGGGCCTCGAGACATGATCTCCTAGTTATCCCTAGATATCGGGGATAACAGGCCCTACTAACACTATTTAAAAAGGTCCCCTCCCCCCTCCACTTCACCCACCCTAGGAATTAATGGTAATATTAAATTCTTAAAGTAAAAGGATGGAAATGAAAGTGACATTTTCATTTTCATCCTTTTACTTAAATTTTTAACATTACCATTAATTGTTTCAGGATGTTTGAGAGTGGTTCCAACCTCATTGGGTTTCATATGGAGAAAGTAGAATTTTAGATCCCATTCAAAATTCAACAGATTTAACAGTTTTCAGGATTGGCAGGATTGCAACATTTTTCAATGTATTCTGTCATGTATGAGGGTATGGAATGACACTTTCATTTCCATCCTTTTACTTAAATTTTTAACATTACCATTAATTGTTTCAGTATGTTTGAGAGTGGTTCCAACCTCATTGGGTTTCATGTGGAGAAAGTAGAATTTTAGATCCCATTCAAAATTCAATAGATTTAACAGTTTTCAGGATTGACAGGATTGCAGTGTTTTCAATGTATTTTGTCATGTATGAGGGAATGGAACTGACATTTAATCAAGAGCACCAAGCCCTCTATGTAACTCAATGTTGGTGGCATTAATTGTTGAACTCCTTTGTCACGACCCTAATAAAAATGTACCCTTCACTCAAACAAAATCATTGATTTGGCATGCTAAGCTTTTTCTATCCCAATATTTTGATGATATGTAGTTATTTGTTATAGCATGATTTTTTTGGACTCTAGAGTCCATTTAGAGCCTCTTTGTTGATGTATTTTGGTTTAGAGATGTATTGCACTTGGTGCTATTTCAGTTATATGAACCCTTACTTGCTATATACATGAGAAACTTTGCATATTTGTGTATAATGGTTTGGATTCATATGGGTGCACATGAATAAATATATATTTTTTTCAAAATTTGAATGTTTTATGTATTTTTGATTGATCGGTTTTTTGGTTGAGTTCTGGTCTGATTTAGGTTTTTGGGGTCGACCAGTTCAATGATTGGTCCAGTTCTGATAACATTGCTTCTAGCAATAGTTCTAGGACATATTGTTCAAGATATCCCTCATGTACTCTTTGACCTATGATGCTTTATGGATTAGAGGTTTGAGGCCTTGGTTATTGGAGTCGAATTGGGCCACAATTGAACAACTTCGCACCCTTCTCATCAGGAGCATCATCAAATGCAAAAAGATAGTTCCCCATCATATCATTTAGATAGTGTTCTCAGTGTGCCCTTTTCGTCTTGACTCTTGAGATCAAGTTCGCTCTAGTTTTGCTTCTACACCGCATTTGTAGTTTTGCCAAGTTGGCCATTGGTCGAGATTAATATCTGTATATTGCTTATTTATCTTCAGAGTCCATTGCTATACCTAGTCCCCTTGGGTGTGCCGACTGGTAGTTCTTGTTAGTTTTTTACCTTTAGGAGTCAATGGAGATTTTTATGGATATACCCCCCATTCAAATACTTGCAAAACGCACCTAGCCAACTATTGTTTATCAAATAAGAGTTGAAGAGGATTATGCAGGATGACATTTATAGGTATAGCACATCCAAGTCACCTGGATAGATCCATCTGGAGGGTTATGTTCTAAGATGGCCTTTTATGTAGAGCACTTCATGGAGGTGAGGGATGGTCTCATTGTTCAACCCTCGTACATGCATCGTCATTGGATGCACGCTCTTCTTGTCCCTCTAGGACAATTAAGAGTGGGTTCACATAGACTTTCGGTGGAGATTGAGCACCATCTCACTTTCTCAAGTAGGATTTGCCA
Organism: Picea engelmannii; assembly: GCA_009831015.1. Lineage (NCBI taxonomy): Eukaryota > Viridiplantae > Streptophyta > Pinopsida > Pinales > Pinaceae > Picea > Picea engelmannii. The sequence goes on from ML834330.1 coordinate 2,462, forward strand.
GTTGTGCCATCTTTAGGAGATTGAGACAGAGGAGCATTTCATCTTCGGATGCCCAATTTATTAGGAAATTAGAAGATGGTTTTTCTTTCTCTTCTGGGAGTCATAGATCCTCTTTAAATTCTTTAGGTATTTGGATCAACAGTGATTGACCTTGTATAGGAGGGAGGTCTTGACCCTTCGCTCATAGACTCTGCAACTACCTACTAGACCAATTTCCATTTGGATGAACATGTCCTTCTTCCCAATGCTTCGATTTGATAGGGGCACCAAGAGGGAGGTCGAGCATAGTCGTATTGCAAATTCCAGATCTATGAGGGCTCAGGGGGCTCTTGCTCCACCACAACCTTTTCAAGCATGCCACACCAAATCTCATACTAGCAAACAGACGAGATCCTTGACTCTAGAGATGGGCGACCTCCTCTAGACAATGACACATTGCACAATTGAATTCTTCGTCTAGTTCCTCTCCAGATAATTATTTATTCAGAGCTTCCTCATCTCAACCATGGATGTTAGGGGAGATTTTAGTGAATCTTGATCTTGTGGTTACTCATTCCTTGCACATCTATGATCCCATATTCATTTCATGGACTCATTTTCATTGTACATTGTGCTTTGGTTTTTTCTCTTAGCTGGTAGATATTAGTTCTTACGTTTAGTTTTATTTTATATAGAATTTATGTTTGTGCTCCCACATTGTATTGACTCTATTGTACTCAACAATTCCATTGTCCTACTTTTGTGGTCAATAGTAAGACATTAATAAAATTGTCTTATCTTCTTATTTACTATTTTCTCTGCACTTCTCTTCCCATTTTAAAATATTCTCTGCACTCCTGTTCCTCTTTTGAGAAAGAACCTTTGTTGCTATTAGTGTAAATCTTCTCCAACTTTTGTTCCACTTCTTCTAAGGTCTTGGATTCTTTCAACTTTTCTTTTGTCCAGTTTCAAGTCACTCTCTTGATATTCACTAGATTATCTTGGAATTGTTTCATTCTTAATTCTCCCTCCACATCAAAGTTCTTCCATTCAGGAGTTTCCATTTCCTTGTATTCATCACTGCTAAGCCGACAAGGATTGAATTTTTAAGGGATTGGGGGTTTCTCTTCTTTGGCAATTTGAAAAAATATTTATGGTTTAAGGAGTGTCCTATACTTTCCCATTCTCTAACTCTTTCTTCTTCTTCTTAAATTTTTTTAGATACTAAAAACCTAATTAGCCTTTTGGATAAACCTTCCACTCCTTTTTTTGTTGTTCCTTCAGGTTGGGACTTCCTCAATAGGCTCTGTTATCCACCAAGTTATACTAGCTGGATTTGAAGACGAGCCGCCAGAGACTGAGCAGACAAATGCTCAGAAGTCAAAGTTCACAGATTCAACAGGTCTTTTAGACCACCTTTTTTCCGCATTTCCATCCCTCCTGGGCATTGTAATAAAAGATTTGAGCATGAAAGTTGTAAAAGACTATTGGCCACCTAAGACCTAGGCACGAGCATGTACTCTAGAGTGTTTTTTTTCACTTGTTAATTATTTTTTGCCTGCCTTTGTGGGCAATTAATAATTTCTAAGTTCTTTCACTCAAAATTGACTCCAAAGCTGGAGTATGTACTAGGGGTTAGGCCTTGGCATGGTATAACCAATGTCTAATGTCTAAATGTATATAAGTTCATGCTAGGTCATGTCTATTGAGTCATAAGGAAATTGTGCTAGGTCCCCTTAGGTTTTTTTTTTAATGTTTTAGTCAAGTAATAAATTTCCGGCAAAACGGTTTTTTTTTAATGTAAAGTCAATAAATTGTAAAAGTATGGCATCGGTCATTGTCAGGTGCCATGTTTGTGCTCGTTTTCTAAGCCAGAGCACCCATTAGACCCCTATTCCCCTTTTGTCTAGGAAAAAAAGTGATTTTAATCACTCAAAAATGTATTTCTCTCGAAAAAAGACAAAAAAAGGGGTTTTAAATGAGTTTCCTAAAAAATAGGGAAGTCAAAAAACATGTCGGAAACATGTTTTTGACATCTCTGGAGTCTAGATTCTAGTTGGTAGTGACTACTCCCAGTGAGGGCGCATCCTTTAGCTTACTTGGCATGTGGTGGAGATCCCAAAGCATAACTTGACCTCCCTCTTGCTAGTTGGCACACTTAGAGTGTGTGGCGTCAATCCCAATGAGGGAACTCACACTACTCACTCCACTACTCCACTTCCACCCCACCTCACTACCACTCACTCCCACTTCATCTCCTATTCGCTTCACTTCACTCCACCTCCACCTCACCTCATCTCTACTCATCCCCACATCACTCCTTGCGTATCTCCTTTTCTCACATGCACCACTCTCTCTCACACTTGCGCATCTTCATTGGAGTTGTCACCCAATAAACTATAAATGAAGGTCGACCCCTCTCCATTATGGTAGTTGGAGCTTGGGCGACTTGCTTGTGATTGATTGTAATATATTTTTCTTGCTATGGAATAAAATACTTTGGAGGTCAAAATCGATGGTGGTGTGGCTCATGTATTGGTGAATGTGGTCCATATGAGGTGATATTGTTTCGTGCATTGCCTTCTTTTTTGTTAGTATTGGCCATCTATGGTAATATTGTTATTCAATTGGATAGAGTTGTTAATCTCTTATATTTCCAATTCTATTGAGTATTTGCATTAAAGATTTGATATGCATGTGACGTTTTATGCTAAACTAATGTGCCATTTGAGTCTTTTGTGTAGGTAACACCTTTTATCTAACAAGATCATTTGCAAGGGGTTTTGTGAATTAGACAGGATCATCTCATCTAGAAGAAGTGAAGGAGCTTGTTTGCATCCTTCATTCTTCAAGGAGTTGGACAATCTTCTCGTCTTTGCCTTGCCATCGAAGTGACTCCATTGCTCAAGGGTTCCAAGCACTTCAAGTTTCTCTCTCTCTCCTCTCCAAAAATTCTCTAAAAATTTTCGGGTTACTTGGTTACTTGCATGCAAAGAAGAAATCTGATATTAAAGTTCATTTTCATCAATTATTACTTTGCATGATTACTTTTCTAAGTCTACTAATTGGTTAGAATTTCATATCTCAAAAAAAGGTAGATTTGGCAAAGGTTTCTTGGCATTTTTAAGCTAGTTTCAATTCATATATCTAAAAGCTAAAAGTGCGGTCATTTATTGTGCTCTTCATTTCAAAATTTGGCAAATTAAAAGTGCTTTCCTTGCTGTTTTAAAGTAGTCCTTAAAGTCTAAAAATTCCAAAATATTATAGTTTGCTAGTTTAGTAGTTAGCTTGCTTTCATTCCATAATTTTTCAATAAGTTTTGATATACCCCCTAAGCTGTCCCAAAGTCATTTTGGGCATCTTTTAGGGTACTTTGCTTGCTGTTTTTTGCAGAACATTGGACAGCCAAGGGGAAATTCTGTCCATTTTTGGCGGAATTGAAGCTTTTGGAGCATCCAAGAGCTTCCTACTTCTTCAAGGAATAAACCCTTCGTTTCCAAACCTTGTAATTCATAGATCTAAGTTTATAAGGATCCCAAAAAGTTCTAAAAAGAGAAAAAAGGAGAATTTAGTTTCTCAGTTGTAATAGGCTTAATAAAAGCGGGCCCTTGGTGCCTAGTTTTTCATCCCCTTTAGGGGGATTGGTGGTGTTGTGTGCTTGTCTTTTTTTCATTTTCCCTACAAGTTTTAATCGTCTTATTTTACAAACACACACAAGCATAAGGAAATCAATCTTACAAAGCACTCAATTTTTCATGCACTTAAGCACAAAAAATAATTTCAATTTTTCATGCATGTTAGCTTAGATTTCAAATTTTGCTCCATGTAATAAAAATCTTTCAAAGATTTCATTATCAATTTCTTTTTTCAAGTTTATTTCCTTTCAAGTTTAAAATAAACCTTCTTCGCAATTACCAGTGTATACTCTGAACGCTTGCGAGCCTAGCTCGATCCTGAGATCATTAGAACTAAAATTGTTAGTGCGGAGTAGTATAATTAGGGAAAACCTTAATAGTTGTTACCTTAATGCACGGGAAAATGCCTAAGGGGAGTGTGTGAAGTCAGACGGGAACTTTGAGATCTAGGTTCTCCTCGTGTTGGACATATGATACCCTTTGTGAACTTACTGGTGAAGCCCTGGGGCTTCGGTAGGTTCTCAGCAAGTTTCCAAACAAAGAGGTAACCTCTAAAGAGACCACACATCTCTCATTAATCTACTTTCAATAAACCCTAATAAAACTCACGATCAACAACTGCCCGCGACACTTTTAAGGCACTGGTTCTATGGTTACATCTTTATGTGTATGAGCAGTATTTTCATTCTCAAGTGTGATTGTCTAACAAATTTATCAATGTTGCAGAAATCGTATCCTACTTGTTTTATGCATGTATCTTTATGATTGGACAAATGCTTTATATGAATGTCTTATTTGTTGAATGATCAAAGTTGAATGTTTCATGTTTTATTTGCAATAAATTCCTAGAGTAGTTCTTTTTGCTTAATATAGGTTAAGAGCCGTAGTATTTTTGTTAGGGACTACCCCCCTTGGCTTCGTTAGGAGTTGGCCTAGACTGAGGAGTCAAGGATCAGGTGACAACACCTTGACTCAAGACTTGCCCCCAAGGACACACTAAATGGATTGAAGATTTCTTCCACGATAGCCCAAGTGTGTATAAGGCAGCAACATTTTTTGGCGCCGTTGCCGGGGATAAATCTTTCTATTCTCGGAATACGACCTTGTTTTCCTTTTTGTTTGCTTTACTTAGTTTTTGATGCTTGTTGTTTACCAGATTTAGACTCAATCATCTGACGAGTCCACTAATTTCTAATTTGACTAAGTATTCTACAAGAAGGAATTCAGAAGGCTTAGTTGACTTCATTCCTGAACCTGAACAGGTTTATAGAAGGAGTTTAGCCAAAACATCTTCTTGTAGAATCCGTAGTCATTTAGGCTCTGAGTCCATTTCTGATATCCACTTGCTTTTTGTTAGTGATAGTCTTATTTCAGAAATGGCAATTTATGATCCTTGTGATTTTTCTGCAATAAACAATTATCCTCATGCAATTCGAGAAAAAACCATAGAAAAATTACCTAGCTTTCAAGGCAATAATGCTATTTCTGCAAAAATGCATGGTAAATCCTTTATGGGATGTATTAATAAGTGGTGTGCTGCACATGACCATGAAGATGTGAAAATGAAACTCTTTGTCCTTTCCTTAGAAGATGATGCCTTAGACTGGTACGAGGACATGCCCAACAACACGTTCAATACACTAAAAGATCTATTAGATGCCTTCAATGAAAAATGGGGGGAGAAGAGAGATTACCGTCACATGTTGGCATCCCTCAACACAATAAGGAAGAATGAAAACAAGACTATGGATGAATTCAACAAAAAATTCAATGAGTTAGTTTCAACTTACTTTCAAGTATGCATATAGATATCAAGCCTCCGGATAACTCCATCTTGATCTATTATATTGAGGCTTTTGGTGGGGAAATGAGATATCAACTTAGAGATAAGGAACCCGCCAACCTCGAAGCAACTCAGGATATAACAACAAAGATTGACAAAAATATGCAAGCTTCAGGAAAGTCTAATCTTCCAGGTTTCACACAGGGTAGTTCTTCTAGGCAGACAGAGTCAAAAGAAAAGGCTGCAGCTCCTGACAATAAAGACCCAAATTTCGACCCTTTAAAGACCGTTACTGAAATGGTTAAAAGAATGGAAGCAACCCATGCTACTCAGCTTAGTGCTTAGCAGAATAGGCTGATAGCTATGGAAAGATCTCAGTCCCAAAATAATAGATTCCAACCCAGACCTAATAATGATAAGTGGCAAAAGAAAGGTCCTCCTTAAGATCAAAGGCCTCCTAATCAGTTGGAATCAAATAATGTGGTAAATGAAGAAATACCACCCTTTTGTAGAGCTTGTGAAGATTTTCACGAAGAATCTACGTGCCCAGTCTTTTGTCAAATAAATGAACAGGGCCTTCCTTCAACAAACAATTTTGTGGGGCAATCAAGAAACTCCAATCACATAAACAACTTTGGTGAAGCTCGCCCATTATCAATGGACTATTGGGTTCAAATGCAAGAAAGAAGTGAGCACGCTAATGAAGTGATTGAAGAGTTTGACAATGTTACTAAGTTATATGGTCATAAACCCATAAATGAGCAGATTATGGAAATGGCCAGACATAAAGGGATAGTCTACCAAAGGAAAGGGAAAGATGGAACAAACAAGTCTCAAGCTAACTTTCCAAAGGTAACTACTCCTTCAAATACTCCAATTACTGATCTAACTGTTGATTTAGGTAATTGGATTTCAAATGCAAAGGTCTTGGTTCTAGTGTCAGATCTTTTGAAGAAACCTTCACAGAAAGAAAAACTTCTTCAAGCAATAAATGTTCCAAATAATAAAGTGGTTGTAAAAGATCAAGAAAAAGTAAAGGAACATCATGAAGATCCTCCAGTGGTTTTGACTAGCAGAGATAGAACCAAAGAAGAAAATCCTCCCTTCTTTGTGTCCTTAGAAATAAATGATCAGTGGTTGCATAATTGTATGTATGATTCTGGTGCTTCATCAAATATCATCACTAAGGGAATTATGCAAAAATTGGGCCTTAAAGTTACAAGGGCTTATCATAATGTATGTGCTATGGATTCCAGAGAAATCGAGACTCATGGAATTATCATAGATTTGCCAGTCAAGCTAGCTTTCCGCCCAGATTTTGCATTCAAAATGGATGTGCTTGTTATTGATGTGCCAGATGCTTGGGGGATGCTTCTATCTAGAAAATGAGGAGCTCACATGGGGGGCTGCCTAAATATGGATTTAACTTTTGCAACTTTTCCATACCCTCCTCCATCAACTGAGAATTTCAGACTTTTTAGAGAAACGGAAAGAAAATATCATATTGAAGATCCTAAAGAGCCATTCAATGAGTTTTTATGCCAAATGTCTGACATGGGTAAATTTTCTATATGTTCTAACTTCCTAGCACCAACGAAAGAAAGATTCAAGGATGAAAAAGCAAGTAATAAAGCTTGGAAGATGAACTTTGATGGAGCCCACTCAAGATCAGGCAAAGGGGCAGGGATTGTCTTAAAGTCTCCAATTGGGAAAACTTATAACTTTGCATTCAAAATTGAGTTTGATGCAACAAACAATGTGGCTGAGTATGAAACACTTTTGCTTGGTTTGGAAATTGCTAAGGATATGGGTATCAAGATTCTAAATGTCAAAGGTGATTCAGACTTAGTAATTCTCCAAGTCAAAAATAAAAATGCATGCAAAAGTGAGAGGTTAAGAAGATATAGAAATGCCATTTGGGATACTATAGAGTTCTTTGATGCTATAGATCTCATTGCAATCCCTAGAGATCAAAACAACTTGGCTGACAGTTTGGTAGTAGCAACTTCTACCGTCCAACCCTTCGAAGATCTAATAAAAGGAAAAGGAAAGTTGGAAATAATATTTAGGCCATCAATCCCAAACAATATTGATCATTGGCAAGTTTTCAAAGATGATGAACAAATCTTAAGGTTCATCCACAATGTCAAGGAATTCTCATGTTTCAATGTCAGTTACAAAGAGGAGGGGAAAAATTATGTTGATGAAGATAATCCAATAAAAAATCTAGTTCCCAGAGGAATAGCTGCCTTAGAAAATATTTTTGACACGCATGATATGTATAAAAAGAAAAAAGAGGTAATAAAGCCTGGCAGTTATATTGAAATAAACATTGGGACAAAGGAAGTCCCAAGGTTCATAAAAATTGGAAAGAGAACTTCTGAAAAAGAAAGAAAGGAATTAATAAGTCTGGTCCAAGAGTATAGGGATGTATTTGCCTTCACATATGATGAGCTCAAAACCTACAAAGAAGATGTGTTTCAACATACTATCCCCCTCAAGGTCGACACAAATCCTTTCCATAAAAAACTTAGGCGAATAAATCCTAAGTTAGCACCATTAGTTCAAGCTGAGCTTAAGAAGATGTTGGATGCTGGCATCATTGCTCCAACAAGGCATTCATCATGGTGTTCTAACGTAGTTGTTGTTAGAAAGAAAAATGGGGGAATAAGGTTATGCATTGATTTCAGAAATTTAAATCTAGCATGCATCAAGGACAATTACCCCCTACCCAACATGGAGACCCTACTACAAAGGGTAACTGGTTCCAAAATTATGTCC
>ML834330.1:10739-43303 GCA_009831015.1 Picea engelmannii
CAAAAGTGACATTATGCACTTTAACCAAAGTCAAAGTACAAATAGACATAAAGTACTAGGACAAAGTGCCAAATGACTTTCCCACATGTGCTAAGGAGGGAAAACACATGGGGAACACCTCCTCAGGTACTAAACTCAACAAGTAAAACCTATTGCTGTTGTAAATTTGCAGCAATCTACCAGTTTATATCAGCAACGGAAGATTTATAACAGTAACAAGAAATACAACCAAGAAAATTAGCAATTGACTCCGTAAATTTAGCTTATAACATGAGCAATAATATCCAATTGCTAGAACAATTTTCTGGGGCAAGTTTTGCCACAATATTAAGTGAATTTGCAGGAAAAATCTGCAGCCCTAATGGCTGTAGCAAACAATTTATGACAGCAGCAAGTAAACAAGTGGTTTTGCACAACGTTAGAATTAACTTGCTAGTGATGTCATAAATGCAATTTAAGAAAGGGTTTTAAGAGATTAGTAATTCTAAGAGTATTTTCACCACAAAGAGAACTCTAGAGTCTAGACTAGTGTCGTTGACTTTCTAGGGCTTATGGAGTCAAGCATGCAACACTTGAAGAATGAACTAGATACTCAAGATGGATGAAGTTCAACCCTAAGGTGCAACCTCTCTTGGGCCTTAGGGCTAAAACTTGCAAGAAAACGATTTCTAGGGAGCAACCTCTCTTGGGCTCTAGATGACGTTTTCCCTCTTCTAGATAACCTAGGTCAATGATCAAGATGGACTAGGATCAAAACCCTATGGTGCAACATCTCTTGGGCCTTAGGTCTTTGAACCCTAGTAAGAGACTAGGTCTCTTAATGCCTTAACCAAAACTTGGACAAGCAAAAGTGTAGAAGGAGAGAAACCCTTATGTCTCCACCCTAGGATTTACTAACATGTAATAATATAGCAATTATCACATTATATCATGAGCAAACACATTAGCTTAAAGCAAATTACTTACTCATTCAAGTTGCTATGTCGAGAAAACCCTAGTTGCAACAAGATATCATCCAAGAAATGCAAGCATCCACAAAATAATCCTTCTCCAAGTGGTGTGCACTAGATCCGAGAAGCCAAATAGGAGTAGAGTGAAAATTTTTAGAGCTCTCCCAAACAAGTGTGAGGAGTGAAGTGATGATAAGATGAAATGATCTCTCCCTCTATTTATAATATGAGGTAACCAAGTGCTATTGTTCACATAATTGAGTAAAACATCATAAATTTAAGTTACAAGTGGGGCCGACCCCTCAAATTAGCCTCTACAAATGCTAAATCATGAAAATAATACACAATATGGTCACACGTGTGGTGACGTCAAGCCCTCAAGGGCATGGAGAAGGCCTCCAAAGGCCACGTGGCATCATCACAGAGTGTAGCAAGGTGAAAACCATCGTCAAGTACCTTGTCACATCATGGGGTGTCCAAGTAGTAGCAAACCCCATCTTCTCCATCAAACCCTAACATGACATCATTGTCCAAATGCCCAATGTCCAAGGTGTAAGGGATGGAGTTCCAGGAGGAGAAGGATGTATGTCATCTCTGTGTGTCCTCCAATCATCACCCTATGCAACGTCCTCCATCTAATGCATGATAGTCTCTAGGGTGTAGAGCCCAGGGTGTGGGCTGCCTACCCATCTTTGTGCCACCATGACCATATCTAGCATATACAAGCCCATCTGTCCATCATCCAAGGTCTAGAAGATGTGAGAGCCAGTATCTGAGTGTGTCAAGCCATTGGGTGACTGAATGCTCTGCATCACACGTGCCATATGCTGCAATAAAGGCACATCGTCCTGGGTGAAAGCCTGGGGCATCCTTCAAAGTACCATGTCAAGGCCGTACAAATCAAAACAAAGTATGAAATCAAGTAAAGCCAATGTTCATAAGATATACTAGTCCTTAGATCATACAAAGTAAGTTGTTATTTAAGATATAAGCCACATAAACAATTCACATTAAGTACTCCCTTCAAACTTCTCATTAGCTCAAGACTTTATGTAAGTTGGCAAGTTTGAATATGGGAGGACCTTCATCAAACCCTATTAGGCATGCCGACCAAAACGGTGAAAGAAAAGACCTAAGTAGAGGGATATGTCCTGAGGGAAATAGTGAAAGAAAAGAACCCTTCAAGAGTAAGTGTGATGTGCTTACTTCATGTCTTATGGTGTCACTAAATCCATTTCTATGAGCGCCTTTGTGGAGGGTGCGCTTGCTCTCGAGTTACCACTTTCTAAGTGCTACGTTTTTCCAAACCCCTTAATATGTCTTTTTATTGTCCTCTTATCATATTTGCAAGTCTCCTTTAGTAGGTTTCAACCTATAACATCACTGCTTGGGATTGGGGCGAACGCTGAAAGGGTAGAGCTCAAGTACAGACTGGATTTTGAGAGTCCTTTGCTATTTTCTCTTTCTTTCTTTATTCTTCTTTTGCTAACGTTTGCAATCAACGTTTGGGCCTTTAGCCCCTCTTCTCATGAGAGAATGGACCATGACCCATTACCGAAGTTTAGTACATTGTGACAGGCTCCAGGATGGTAAGTGTTAAGTATGGCGGGGAAACAAAACGTTACCCTTGTGAGAGACCCCCAGTAGTATCCCTTTTCCTTGTGGGTGACAACACGAGACCAGGGCATAGATGCTGGCCACCAAGGTGAAACAAGGAAACAAACATAACTTCTTGGGCTTATGATCCATTATCTGACTTCAATCAATGATCCTCATTCACATGCCTAGTATATTAAGCACAACACCTTGTATGAAAAATTAACATACCTCATGGTGATGCTGGCATACCATCTCCCATACACTTGCGTTGAATGGATGTGATGAGCTTGACTGATCCAAAGTAGAAGAGGCAATCTGAGGGGGGCTGCTGGGCTCTGCTATGGTGGACATGCTGATCATCATCATCAATGGGATCACTGTCTTCATTGTGGGCTATGAGACATGATCTCCTCTAGTTACCCCTAGGCTTGGGGGGGGGAGTAACAAGCTTCATCGCTCCTTGATGACCATTTCTGCAATACCTCCTCTTGTGAAGGGAAAATGAAATCCTTACACAATGCTTAATCCACTAGGTCTTCATCCTCCATCGCTCTGCCTTCAGTATGGCAGGGAAACAGAACATTACCCTTGTGAGGGCCTCCCAATAGTATCCCTTTTCCTTGGGGGTGACAACATGGGACTAGGGCATAGATTCTGGCCACCAAGGTGAAAAAAGGAAACAAAAATAACTTCTTGAGCTTATGATCCATTATCCGATTTCAACTAATGATCCTCATTCACATGCCTAGTATATTAAGCACAACAGCTTGTATGAAAAAAGGGACTAACGTACCTCATGGTGATGCTAACTTACCATCTCCCTTACACTTGCTTTGACTGGATGTGACGAGTCTCCTCTAGTTACCCCTAGGTCGGGGGGGTAACAAGCTTCATCACTCCTTGATGACCATTTCTGCAATACCTCCTCTTGTGAAGTGAAAATGAAATCCTTATACAATGCTTCTTGGATCTAAAGAGTAATCCACTAGGTCTTCATCCTCCATCGCTCTGCTTTCATTTTGCAATCAACCCTATACTATATCATTTATAAACTTATATGTATAGACGATTTGAATATTGGTTTGTAATGCACGCACCGACATATATTTTACCAAAACCTGACCAGTAAACATGTTTCTCATTCTTTTCCTGTTCTTTTTCCAATTCCCATCTTGACACTACATTAGGGCATTACTAATCAATTTTGTATACATAATATACATGGGGACGGGGGTGGGTTCTTCACATTTCTTATCTCCTGATACCCTTTAGCCCCTTTTCTTGTTCTGTTCTTGTTTCCTGTTCCCATTTCTGTTAACATAGACCTATGTAGACAGAGGTATATGGTGAGTCATCCTTCCCATTGGGTACCTTGAGTGAGGGAATAGAGTAAGGCCATCATCATACATCCCATACAACCACTGGCATGGTCCTGGTTTACTAATCTATGTCTCCATTTCCTTGTCATATATATCACCACTTGTATAGTTTGATAAACAATGAAGCTGTGATTAAAGACCGAATTAAGATTGGATTTAGTCATTTAAGACCAAATATCATTTGGGGGATTCTAGCCTTGTTACCTTGATATATAAAAAATAAAAATCAGTAGATGTAGAGTGAGCATGGCATATGATCACCAATTCTAAGGCCAAAACCAAGGCTCATGATGACACATTTATGAAATCGATCTCTTTCTTTTTACAGTGGATCTTAATAAATGCAATCATCTAATAAATTATATTTCAGAAGTATAGGTACAAAGCTAGAGTACCTTCATTGAATTGACAGTTGACTAGAGAGGCAGCTCCCCTTTCTTCAGCAGAACAACCATATTCTTTTACTAAGAGGGTGGCCCAGTAGCCATATTTACAGTATAAATGCAGGAGGTTTAACCTTAAGAATGAATTCACTGTTTCAGAGAAGCATAATTGTGCAAATCCAGAAGAGAGAAGTTGAGTGATGAAGTGTGGAAATGAGGTCTACTTGACACTTATTTACACTGGTCAAATCTTTTCCATTGAGGTCAGCCCAGTATCCTACTGTAGGTGGCCTGATCCAAAGTTTACTATCATTCTCTAAGGTTGGCTTGGCTTCAAATAACTCTGAATCACATTTCCAGTCTCAGGTTGACCTAGTTTTGTTCTAAAATGTTTCTTTCTGCATTTTTAGGTTTATAGTTCAAGTTTTTGAAGATTGATAAAACTACTTTTCTTTACAGTAATCCTATTATTTAGGGCCATAATGAAGAATGAGCTTTCCCGTTAATTTCTTGACATTCACAGCAGTTATGTTACTGCTTACCATATCTACTTTGTATGATACCAGTGCTTTTTGCTAATGCATAATTGGAAATCTGTCTGAAGCTATTTGACCCATGATATTTAGTGGACTAAGAGCTGTATATAGTGTGGGACATTATTGTTTAAAGTAATCAATCCCTTGTTTTTGGATATGTTACATCCTTGGGCAGCTTATTGTCATTAGGCTCCACTCTGAGGTCTGTACTTGGTAACTTCTCTCATTATGTATTGTTCTAAGTATCCAGTGATGCATTCTGTTCCACTTATTCTGAATTCGATGGATTCTGTTACATATAATCCAGATGCATGGATTTCTAAATTATTTTACATATATGACTACAAGGTGTAACTTGGAAGTGACTTTGCCATGGCATGGAAATTTTGTAGTGTTAATCTTTTACATTTTACTTGTGAAGATTTTTAGCGATGGAAGGATCCCATCACTATGTGAGTCATTTTGCACAAACCCAACAGGAAGAGGGGCAGCCAGCTTCATCTATTGAGGAGCTGGACCCACCTCTTCAAGAGGCTGCACGGCTGTCAACTTCTCACAGCACTCGTTTACAGGTGGCTCCCAGGTGGACTCTCACTGAGATGCTTGTTCTCGTTAGAGAAAAATGGGCAGTTGAAAATGAGCTTCAACTTTCTCCTTCCAAATCACAATTCACTGGTGTTTCAGACAAATGGAGCATTATATCCAACCGTTGTGCGGCCTCCCATGTACAAAGGACAGCAGGTCAATGCCGAAAGAAGTGGGAATTACTTATTTCTGACTATAAGAAGATAAAGGAATGGGAGCGCCAGTGCGGGGTAGAATCCTATTGGAGCCTCAGTCATAGTGCCAAGAGAGAACATAAGCTTCCATTTTACTTGGAAAGGGAGTTGTTTGATGTGATGGATGCAAATCTAGATAAAACACCAACCGCATGTCCTGATGCTACCTTTGACAGCATGGATGTGGCTGCAGATAGTCTTTTTACTGCCAATGATGACTCACAAGATGACATGGTCAAGATGCAGGATCCAACGGCTTCAGGTACATGATAATCTCTATTGATATTATTTTTCTGATATCTTAGATAAGTAGTGTCAGTTTTGTCATCGTTGAGTTGGTTCTTACGGTCATTTTGCATGTGAAGGAAGTGGCAATGAGCCACTAGATTCTACCATAAGGCATAAGAGAAGAAGATGTTCAAGTGAAGATGAGAGGGACCATGGCATAATTAGTGTACTTCGTGAGAATTGTCAGAATATACAAGCTGTTATCCGTGAAACAACTCAAGCACAGATGTGCTCCAGCCAGCTAGACAGGGACATGTATTGGAAGGGTATTGAGGTGAATAAACAAGTGCAACTACAGACCAGTGAGCTTGATAGAGAGCTCAGGAGAAAGCAAGGTCAGGATTTAATAGATGTTCTTGGAGGACTTGTAAATGCTGTGAATCGCCTGGTAGACACAATTCAGAACAAGAATTCTCGACAATTGAATGGACCATGAACCTTTAAGAGACATACAAGTGGTTTTTGATTTGTCTGAAAAATCTGTAAGCATTTTTAGAATTCTACATTTTTTTCAATCAATCTTAAATCTTCTCTTGGCTTGACGATGTACAAGATCTTGCCGAACCTTGTATCAAAAAATTATTCATCAACAAGGCAGGATATCATCCTTAAATCTGAGACTTGTCTCTCTGGTCCCAGAGGCATTTGGATAGATGACCAAGCAATGTATATCCTCTGAGAATGTCATTTCAATTTAGATTGCACATTGAAACATGAGAGTACCTTTCATGGAGCTGCCTGAAGTAGGTTACTTCCTATAAATTTTCTCAATGATAATATTTTATGACTCAGCCTTTACCATTGAAAAGAAGTATCGTCATTCAAGGTTGAAGTATTATCTTCTAATATTGGAATGCTCTTTATTGTGGACAGCTTTACATGTGTCTTTTATACAATTATGGACATTGTTCATCTATGATAATATTTTTATGACTCAGCCTTTACCATTGAAAAGAAGTATCGTCATTCAAGGTTGAAGTATTATATTCTAATATTGGAATGTATTGGAATGCTGTTTATTGTGGACAGCTTCATTGATAGTAGGTTCCTAGCTTTACATGTGTCTTTTATACAATTATGGACATTGTTCATCTTAAGCACCATTGATTTTTGAATCTCTAAGATTTACACACTGGATTGTTTGCCCTGGAATTTTGGTTCATATAATGTTATGGGTGTCGTGTGTTATTGTTTATATATTTTCAAAGTTACATTATTAAAAAACCTCTAAACCAGATTGCTGTATTGTGGTGTTGTAAAAGTTTGGAAGTACTGTTGGCCATCATTATGAACCATTATTTACTTCAGCTTAGAAGAATTGTCTCTGCCACAGCTATGGAAGGTTTCGAGTTAAGGCTGTTTGGTGTCCAGAATGTGAGATTTATTATTTACTCTTCTAACGAGTTCCTTTTCCAGGTGACCCCACAATTACGCAGTAGTTAAAACCATAGTTTTCAAGTTCGAGTTCAAATTTGGTACGATACGGAAAAAAATTGATAGAAAAATTTCAATATGAAAAGAAATTGGCAGTATACATTTTAAATGCCATGGATTTTCTTCTTGAATACTACTTAAATATAACCGTTTCTTTCTTAAATACTACTTAAATGTTGGGGGATTAAATTGTGTCCAGATTCTTACATTTATGAGTGTTCAATCTGGATGCTTTGGTGCGGATTTTGCTTGATTAACTTCTTAAATTTGTAAATTTGTCGGGCCTTTGGCCTTCAGAGTAGAATGCCACTGCGGATGGCTTCTCTCGCAGATGCCAAGGGCTCATGGCTCTAGATCACAGAGCATACAGATCTCTAAATGAGAATCGTAAGGCCCGATTAACTCACCAGAATTCCGCAGGAAACTATAATTTTCAAAGGTAAACATTACTGAAAGCAATTAGAATCAATTTGAACTGAATAATTCAGCTGAACTGAATTGTTGACGCTTTTTTGAAAATTTTTGGTCGATATGGGCGAATTTGGTAACCATGGTTGAAACCAGGTCAACTATCATTGGAATCAGGTTACTGGGTCTCCTACTTCACTACATGTGTAACTGAACCAAATAGTGACATACAATATATATATATATATATATATATATATATATATAGTACTGTCACTGCACCAATCTGTGCCACATACTAGATGTATTGTACTTACACCAAGTGATGTTAAGTATTATACAGTCTGAGTGGGCCTAATGGTTAAGAACATGTCTTTCCTCCTAAGAGGTCGCAAGTTCAAATACAGAGGGGGTAGGGTATGTATACCTCCGTAGACTTTACCAGTCAAATCGCTGGGCGGAGGGGGTCCCTTGTCCCACAAACAAGGGGGTCTCATACACCAATTTGGTGTCTGGCTTAGTCCTGACCTTAAAAATATATTATTATTATTCAAATTCAATCATTAAAGAGACCCCACAACCTAGTCACGAGGTTCAGGAATATGCAGCTTCTACATGTGACCTGAAGTACCTAGGCTCTAGGATATTTGCATCAACTTGTTTTCAGGTGGTTTTGACCCCTGCTTGAGCTAAATTTTTATCACATTCTCCAATTAGGCCCCAACTACATCTTGCTCTGCTACTGATCCAGGTGGATATTGGTGGCCACCCACCTATTCCAACTGGCTCCTCTTGACAATTTTTAGTTCAACACGTTCTTCTGTAATTCTTTGTAATTGTGGGTTCTACACTTCTTGGGCTGTTTGAAGCCTTACACAGCTTCCAGGTGGAGATTGGTAGCCGCCCACCTATCCCACTGGCTTATTTTGGAAGTTTTCATGTCAGTGCATCTTTCTGTACTTCTAGGGTCGTTTTGGGGCCTTAAACAATGTTTTTTTTGGCTTGCCACAGTCAAATTGTAGACGGAGTCAGAGTTTGATGGCATAATGTGTAGTTCTCGAAAAGATCTTTCCAATGGGCTATCACGCGCCTAAAAATGAGGTCGTATGCAAAAGTTACGACCCCGGGAAGTTGAGGTACCAACTTACCCATCGAGGCCCACACAACTTTTGATGTTTCATCTCCTAGGGTTAGGTTTTTGGATGTCTAGGGTTTTGACATTCATGAGTAATGTTAAAAGGGCCTTTGGAGCCTCATTGTAATCATTCTGCTCAGATGGATGCGCGTAACAACCACATCTCTTCTCAGAGATAGCTACCAACATTTGAACAATTTGTTTTCAGTTCTGCAGTTTTACAGTTTCAACCTATTTTATTTATTCAATAGAAGTTATTGTTCACTGGATATCAGTTGTTGTTCTCTATATCTCTGTGTTATTGTATTCAGTCTGTTATTTATTTCGTTCCGCTCATAAATCCAAATCAACTACATTATTGATCATTTTCCTTCTCTGCATCCATAGCTATATAGATTCGAATAGATTTGGATAGGTAGATCTATATGCCCATCTCCCTATATAGATGACTACAAATATAGATGCATATACATAATCTCTCATTGACACAGCTATGGAGGAAAGCATATCAATAACAAATATATAGAGTAATTATTGGTATGGTACTACAACTGACTGTTGGGTATGTAAAACAAATCCTCAGGCACTCCTTCACTTCATTAATATTCTTAGTAATATCGATAGTAATAAGACTACGTGTAGATTTGCGAGTCGTGGAGTCTACATGACTCTCCATCCTAGATGTGTTGGTTTGACCCGAACCCAGTGGGTCTAACCCGAAGCTGGGTTGACCTGCCAAAAAAACCCCTCAACCCACTGAATTTTAGCAGGAACCACCGAGTTTTAGCAGGATCTGTGCCGTCTTAGCAGGGACTCTAGTCAATATCAAACAATCGAGTAGTAAGATTTTAGATTGGACACTTTTGAGTATTTACCGTTCACATAGGCAATTTAGTGTTTGAAAACCTTTGTTCATTTTGGTTCATGAATCACAATTTCATGCCATGGTCCATGATGATTTTGAATCTTGATGGATGAATGATGATTGATTTCCATTATATGTGATACACTGGGTTATTTTTGGATATGTTATTTTTTAAATCTCTCATATATAATTATAATCTAAAAAAATATTTATCCTGAAAATCTATATTTTGTATTTTTCATGGCACTGAGCCAACGCTGGGTTGACTCATGAGTTTTTTTAGTCAAGTTTGACTCTTCAGCCAAAAGGAGTCTTGTGTTGAGTCAAGTCTGGTGATTTTGGTAACATCACTATTATGAAGACTTCCTCTGTAAAACAAACCCTTATTAACATCTAGTAATTTAAAGGTTAAACTTAAATAGACTTGTAGCTTAACATGTGTTGTTCAGTTATGAAAATCAAGTTTACCTCTTGATACTAATATGATATTATTTATATTTGTATGACAAAAGGGCATATTGGTGCCACTTACATGAACCTGGCCTCTATCGTTTATGGGTTAAATAGTTGTTAAATACATTGGATGCATGTAAATGCCTATAAGTGGCTTTACTACCTCTTCAAGAAAGATAAAAATTGTGGACTTTTGCTGCGCAACTATACATCTGGATATGCCTTCTTTCTATATGAAAAATTTGCTTCAAAACACTAGACTAAAAACGTGCTGTAGTTTAGGCTGTTTGGTACTTCAGAATATTCAATTCCCAACCTGCTCTGCACATTGTTTTCATGAGCAAGTCTGCAATCACCACACAACCATGCTTCTTTCAAATTCTTTCGTTCTACCTTTTCTTTTGCATTGTTCATATGGCAGACTTCATTTAATATAGTTGACACTACATGTTGAATTTTAATGCTTAGCTCATGCACATGTGGTTTATTTCAATTTAGCATGTACTTGAACCATAAACAATGCAACAATACCATACACAAGTGCTACAATAACCAAGGTCACAAGAAGAATAACCATGCACAAGAACACAAGAAGTATCTTGGGAAAACCCTTCTCAATCAAGGGGAAAACCCAACAATCCTTTGCTATATTCTCAAGAGAAGATCCCCCACACCATAGACCTTAGCACACAAGAGGGTGCTTATAAAACTTAGAAACTAGCACCCAAGAGAGGAGCACACTTCAGCCGTACAAGTGCTTGCTGAAATTATGAGATGACAAGTGAGTGAGTGCGATCTAGAATGAGGATCCACTCTTATTTATACAAGACTTGACACAACAAAAGGTGTGTCTATTGACACAATAGGGCCGACTTCTATAACTCAAAAATATAATTAATCTTTTCACAATATTAATTATCTTTCACATGGTGGGGCCGACTTGTACCCTTTACAACATAATTATGGTTACAACAAATCTTACTCTCAGACAATATAGCAAGAATCTTTCTCATCCTCTAGTGCTCAACCACTAGGGACACGTCCACCTGTGCTCTTCCACAGGGACGTCACACTCAACAGATTAACTCAATTGAGTCCACAGGAGTACCATTTGGAGCCGATTCAACTAAGTTCATAGGAGTACAAGGCAGGAGACCATCTCAAGCCGACTCAACTCAGTCCAGAGGAGTACAAGGCATGAGACCATCTCAAGTCATCTCAACTCAGTCCAAAGGAGTAGACAAGAGACCACACGTCATCACAACTCAATCCAGAGTCTGACGCACACCCATCACATGGGCACACCCAACACTTGGGCTCTTTCTCATAGATGTCTCAACTCAGTCAAGAAGAGAACGATCTGGAGGATGTCTCATGAAGCTACAATCAACAACACTCCCTCTCAACTAGGGAGGCATTCTCCACCAGGCCAAGTCTCTCACATAAGTACTCGAACTTCGTCCTGGCAAGCGGTTTGGTGAAGACATCTGCAACCCGCTGATGTGTAGAAAGGTACTGCACGTGTATTGCTTTCCTTTGCACCATATCTCTGATATAATGGTATTTGATCTCAATGTGTTTTGATTTATCGTGAAACACATGATTCTCTGAGAGCTTCACACAGCTCTGGTTATCACAATGAATAACAGTGGAATCCATTTCATGAACAAATAAATCTGCAAGGAGCTTGCGAAGCCACACTGCTTCGCGGACTGCTACACATAACACAATGTACTCTGCTTCTGCGGTACTCAAAACCACAGAGCTCTATTTCCTGTTGCACCAGGAAACCATGGTAGATGCCAAAGTAAAACAACAACCAGATGTGCTCTTCCGATCCACTGTGCTCCTTGCCCAATCTACATCGGCATATCCCTGCAATCTCATGTCTACATCGAAGACATATCTCAATCCATATCCAACTGTGCCTCGTAGATATCTCAACACATGCTTTGTTGCTATCCAATGAGTCTGTCTCGGATGACTCATAAACTGACTGAGTACATTCACTGCATAACATATATCAAGTCCGGTGTTAACCAGATACATCAATGATCCAATCAGTTGTCGATAAAGATGTGGATCAATCTATCCTGAATCAATAGAAGCCTCATTCATTTTCTTCAGATCCATCACCATTGGTGTAGGCATGGACTTGTAGTCTGTCATACCGAATTTCTTCAATATCTCCACTATATATTTTCCTTGACTCGGGAAAATCTCATCAGTCCTCTGCCATGCTTCTAGTCCCAAGAAGTAGTGCATCATACCCAGGTCCTTCATCTCAAATTTAGAAGTCAGTGCACGCTTGCACTCAACAATAAGACTTTTTGAACTGGTGAGGAATAAGTCATCAACGTATAGGACCAAAATCAGACACTCGTCACCAACAATGTGATAGTATAGGTTGGGATCAACAATACTCTTGTTGAAGCCCAAAATTGTCAAGAATCCATCAATCTTCTCATACCAAGCACGAGGTGCCTGCTTTAGACCATACAGGGCTTTCTTCAACCTGCACACATGAGACTCCTTCTCATGTATCACGAATCCATCTGGCTGCTCGATGCAAACTTCTTCCTCAATCTCACCATTGAGAAAGGTTGTCTTTACATCCATCTGATGTAGTCTCCAACCCATGGATGCAGCTAGGGCAATGATTGTACGGATGGAAGTGTATCGAGCAATAGGAGAAAATGTCTCCTCATAATCTATTCCCTCCACTTGAGAGAATCCTCTAGCCACAAATCTCGCTTTGTACTTCTCGACCCTTCCATCAACTGCATGCTTAATATTATTAGATCCACTTGGAAGTCACCACAAACTTCCCTTCCTGTCTCGGAACAATATCTCACACATCATTCTTCATGATGGACTGAAAATCTTCTGTCATCGCATCTTGCCAAACCTGCGGACCTGCTGCTTCTCCATGACAAGAAGGTTCAATATCAATGATGTGACTCATAGCTGAAACATAGCTCGAAAATCTCTATGGTCTCTTGCTCTCTCAGAATGTGCCTCGAGGAGCTGCATGTCCCTCTGCCTCCTGCAGAGTTTGTCGAGCCCATGCATGCCTCTTATGGCCTACTGCAATATCTCTGGGAACATCAACTGGAGCTATGGGATCAACTGGATCAACGATTGTCTCCCTCTGAACTGATGACGGGGGAGAAGGTAGTATCTTGCTATCAATCTCCATCTGAGATTCTCTGGATCTTCGAAAGGCTATCTCTACCTCAAAGGTGACATCTCTGCTTACCTCAATCTGTCTCTGACCGGGGATGTAGATCCGATATGCCTTCGAAGATTCACTGTACCCCACAAATGTACCCTTTTTGCCTGAAGGGTCTAGCTTGGTCCTCTTTTCCTTGGGTACATGGATGTATATTGGACACCCAAATATCCTGAAGTGTCCAACCTTAGGCTTCACTCCGGTGAAAGCTTCTTCGGGAATCATGTTTTTCAAAATCTGATGAGGACTCTTGTTCTGAACATACACATCTGCCGTGGATGCTTCTGCCCATTTATGATCATGTATCATCGCTTTGGTTGCCTCAATAATGGTTCTGTTCTTCCTCTCTGCAACCACATTCTGCTGAGGGTTATAAGGAATGGTGTACTCCCTCTTGATCCCTGTCTCAATACATAAATCACTAAAATCCCTGGAGGTATACTCTCCTCCATTATCTGATCTCAACACCTTGATCCTCCTCCCAGTCACGTTCTCAACTTGAGCTTTAAACTCTTGAAATCTTGCAAGGACTCCATCCTTGTTCTTCAAGAAATAAATCCACGTCTTTCGAGAGTGATCATCGATGAAGAGCACATAGTACAAATATCCATTCAAGGAAGCAACAATAATGGGTCCACAAACATCTGAATGTATCAAGTCCAAGATCCCCTTGGATCTGTTGTCACTGCTCAAGAATGACCCCTTGACATTCTTGCCAAGAGCACAACCTCTGCAAACGCCATCATGCTGAACATGTATCTCTGGAAGGCCTGTTACCATCTTCCCCAGAGTGGGAAGGGCTCTATAATGTATATGAGCAAGTCTTCTATGCCATAGCTCGCTCAAACTGATAGTATCATGCAATAGGGCCTGGATTGGTTGTACAACCAATCTGTACAAACTGTTTTCTTGAACACCAATCACTCTAACATAATTCATATGTGAGTTTTTGTGCCATGCAAGAACTTTTCCTTCAAAGAAGGTAACCTTGTAGCCTTTATCTTCTAAGGCAGAAACATAGACAAGGTTCCTTTTCATCCCAGATACATCTCCTCACTCAACTGAAGTGGTATGTCAGAATCTAGTTGGAATGTAGAAGTTCCAACTCCTTTCACAGTATATTTGGCATTATCTCCAAGTACATGTAGACGAGACTCTTTCTCAACAAGGTATGTCAAATGATCTCTATATCCAGTCATGTGTTTGGAAGCACCACTGTCAATTAACCAAATATCACTATCAATAGGAATCGTACCTGAGAGTGATGATATGAAGAAGAATGCTTCATCTTTTATGTCTTCATGTCTCTGATGTGGTTCTGGATCAACATCAATAGTGGATGCAAGTTGTCTTCCTTTCTTCATGGTAGGACAATTTCTCGCAATGTGTCCATACTTGTCACATATGAAACACTGAATCTTTGAATTGTCTTTTCTGTGTTCATGACCTGAAGCTGATGATGTTTTATTGTCTTTGAATGCTTTGTTGAAACTTCTTCTATTTCTTCTTCCTTTCTTTGTATGAAAAGCAAGATCATGATTGTCATCATGATGAGAGTCTTGCACTCCTCTGGCTATAAGTCTGGTTTCCCCCTGGGTGCAGTTTGTCCATAGATTATCAAATCTAGGTAGATCTGCTCTACCAATGATACTTTGAATAAATGGTTCTCAATGTCTTGGAAGAGCATTGAGAGTAGTCAAGATAAGTTCTCTATCTGATATGGTTTCTCCAATGGCACCCAACTGATTTATGATCTATGAGATCTTCATGAAGAAGGTAGCAACGATGTCAACTTTTGTCATCTTGATATGTTGAAGTTGATTCTTCAATGTAAGGGCTCTCAGGGTGTTGTTACTGTCAAACATATTCTTTAATGCATCATACATCTCATAAGTTGTCTTTAGGGTAGAAATACGAGGTAGTAGATGATCTATTAGTGAATATATGATTATCTTCCTTGCTTTGACGTCATCTGCCTTCCAATCATCCTTCTCTTCATCGATAGATGTTTCTGGTAGAGTCTTTTCTATCAAATTCAATAGGTCATCCTCTTCCAGGGTAATCTGTAGTCTTGATTTCCAGGAATTGAAGTTGCTTGATCCATCAAGCTTATCTTCCACCAAAGTTTTGTTCCTCATGGTTTGCAGATTCTTCCACAGACCCTAACAACTAGGCTAGGAAACATAACGACTAGGATAGGCTAGCAACCTTAGGTTTCGTTGGACTTATGACTGCCAACAATAAGCCTTGGAAAGTCAGAAGAACCCCTGTGAGTTCCAAAAATCTTTCAATGAGCTGCAAAAACCCTAAAACCAAAATTATGTAGAAAATTGTGGAAACCTAGAAACCCTAGGGTCAATTTTTTTCTTCTTCTTGGAATTGCAATCGGAGAGTCTCTGGAGGTGTGCTGAAGGAGGCCATACACTCCTATGCAAAAATTATCCCCAACGCTCAAGTGTAAAGTGATGAAACTGACAAAAGAAGGAGAGTCGTTTTTTGCAGTTGCAAAAAGAAGGTGATGGTTGGCTCTTTAGTTGCTTGTGCAATGGTCTCTTTAGGAACTCTACTATGATACCATGTTGAATTTTAATGCTTCGCTCATGCACATGTGGTTTATTTCAATTTAGCATGTACTTGAACCATAAACAATGGAACAATACCATACATAAGTGCTGCAATAACCAAGGTCACAAGAAGAATAACCATGCATAATAACACAAGAAGTATCCTAGGAAAACCCTTCTCAATCAAGGGAAAAACCCAACAATCCTTTGCTATATTCTCAAGAGAAGATCCCCCACACCGTAGACCTTAGCACACAAGAGGGTGCTTACAAAACCTAGAAACTAGTGCCCAAGAGAGGTGCACACTTCAGCCATACAAGTGCTTGCTGAAATTATGAGATGACAAGTGAGTGAGCGTGATCCACAATGGGGATCCACTCTTATTTATACAAGACTTGACACAACAAAAGGTGTGTCTATTGGCACAATATGGCTGACTTTTATAACTCAAAAATATAATTAATCTTTTCACAATATTAATTATCTTTCACATGGTGGGGCCGACTTGTACCCTTTACAACATAATTAGGGTTACAACAAATCTTACTTTCAAACAATATAGAAATGATCTCTCTCATCCTCTAGTGCTCAGCCACTAGGGACACGTCCACCTGTGCTCATCCACATGGACGCCACACACAATAGATTAACTCAACTGAGTCCACATGAGTACCATCTGGAGCACCATCTCAAGCCGACTCAACTAAGTCCATAGGAGTACAAGGCAAGAGACCATCTCAAGCCGACTCAACTCAGTCCAGAGGAGTACAAGGCATGAGACTATCTCAAGTCATCTCAACTCAGTCCAGAGGAGTAGACAAGAGACCACACGTCATCACAACTCAGTGCAGAGTCTGACGCACACCCATCACAAGGGCACACCCAACACTTGGGCTCTCTCTCACAGATGTATGAACTCAGTCCAGAGGAGAACGATCTGGAAGATGTCTCATGAAGCTGCAATCAACAACACTACAAACATAGCCAAGTTCCAGTACTAAGGAATTTTAATAATTACTCTTGATGTGGTTTGGATGATGCTTGCTTTATATATATATATATATATATATATATATAAGCTTGGCATTATGCCTTATCTCAACATTTGTATAATAATTACTCTTGATGTGGTTTGGATGATGCTTGTTTATATATATATATATATAAAGCAAGCATGCTTGGCATTAGGCCTTATCTCAACATTTTGTTCATTTTGTTCCTCTTTGGGTTGCCTTTCTCAACATTTTGTTCCTCTTTGGGTTGTCTTTCTCAACATTTTGTTCCTCTTTGGGTTGTCTTTTTATGCATTCCTAGGCACATGAATGGCATATGAGATTCATCATAATTCATATTTATTTTTTTCCTAATTTTTTTTTGTGTGTTGGTGATTATGTTATCTTCTTTACTTTGCCTTCATTTTCTTCATTAAATTGCACTTATTCTCTGTATTAAGTGACATTTATTCTCTTTACTTTCATGAATAAGTTATTTTCTTTTTACAAAGTTGTCAGAAATGATGTTTGTTCAACTGTACTAAGTTATAAACAAAATTCCTAATGATAATGTCCATAACTTCGTACTCTGATGTAAGTGCATTTAATTATGTACGTGCTACACCTAACATTTAAATATTGATTTTCTTTTTAAATCTAAGGTTAGTATATGAACATTTCATTTAGTATTTTCAGAAACACTTTGATGTGGATAGACCTGTTAGCACAAGATTGGTTAAGGTGCCTATATGGATTTTGAATTTTTGCTAAGTGATAGCTTCACCCAGTGGTAAAAGTCACTACCTATGGTGCGGTCAAGGAATCTAAGTAAAATGGTTTTGTCATCATAAAAGAACACACACTGCTCTGTACATATTCAAGATTGAAAGGCGCTGCGTTTTGTCAATGCTACCCAAACTTGTATGCAGACGCAACATAAGTAGCGCTACGTAAAGGCGTTGCGTAATATTTCACATAGAACAAAAGCTGCATACAAATGCAACACAGTCGGGTGCTACCTACAGGCGCTGTGTAATATTCTGGCAGAAAACGAATTGTGCAGAGTTATTTTACCAGTTTTGAGTCATTAACTTAAAACTTTGATTGTGAACAATTGAGAAGGTATTTTTGAAAACTGGAGGAGGTTTTTGTTCATAACATTCCAAATAACAAAAACCTCTCTCAATTTTTCAAAATGTGTTATGGGTTGAAAGATATTGGATATAGAAGTGGCACTACCCACTCTGCACAACGACGCTACCTAATTTCTTGTAGCGGTCACAGATTTTGATATTTGTCTTGTTGGGAGGTTGCCACCTGTCAAGGAGGATTCAAATGTCTTCTCAAGGATCAATTAGATATCAAGGGACACCTGCACCTAATATTTAGCTCCAACAAAGGCCTCATGCAATGAGGTGGAGACATTTTATTAATGACTTCCAACAAATCCCTGAAAATTAGTAGTTTGTTGGATTTTTGTCTCTTTGATTGTTGCCACCTATCTCCAAGGCTTATAATCCAATGGAGGATATGGGATTCGACCTCCTTAGTTCATTTGGATGCTATTGTCTATTTAAAGAAGGAGAGATCTCTTGAAGAAAGGGTTGGATTCATGATCCAAGAGGGGAGAGAGCTAGAGGAGCAGTTTATTTGCTCAATTGTAAACCTGAGGGCCTGTTGTAATTAACATTTCTGCCATTAGAGATTCATGAGAGTTTCTTATCAGACTTTGTGTTATTTGTTATCATTCTATATTGTCATCTTGCTTGAATAATATTTACAGATTTGAAGATCAAAAGTTGTCTTTGGTTAATGAATTCATGAGCTGCAAAGGATTTGTGGTAATTGCTTGTTAATCACAGTTTATTGTTCAATCACTCTTCAATCTATATTACAGAAAGGATCTCTGTTATGTGGTTATTCTTCTCTCTTTTTACCTTCTATTCTTCTATCCATCTTTGCATAAGCCTTTTGTTTGGTAGGCAACTTGATTGCCTTTGATCTGTAGGATGTTATGACTCCATGCCCAATGGAATGTATTTGCAGCAGTCTGATGCCCTCCTTTTTACTCTCCTCTTGTTGATCCACCTATTCAAACTATTTTAATCCATTTACATTTCTATGTTACCAAGCTTACTCTCATTTACAGTCCAGGAGTGACTCTTGGATTGATAACAAGACCCACTAAATCCTTGTGATCAATATTGGTATCATCGAATGCATGGTAGACAACGATGTTTAAAGTAATTTGTGTAATAGGTTAATCTCAATTGCTTAAGTATTGTCATGTTAATTGCGCAGTGTTTTGGTGGGCAAGCTAAACGACCAAGGGAAAGGGATAGAGGTCACCAAATGTTTACATTGATGTTGTAATCACTTGCCTCTCTCTAAGTTGTATATACTTTGAATTGTGAATTCACAAATTTACCATATTATGGTTTACATATGATTCAGATTTATCATTTAATAAACATTATAATTTCATGTCACATAATTTTAAATCTATATAATGTTATAATTTTCCTTGTTTAGATAACGTGTAATTTGTGTAAAGAGATTAAGTTTGTACTAGTTACTTATAGTATCATATCAATGAGGATTGCAGGTGTTAGGATTAAAATATAAACAATTTTCTGCACATAAATAATCGAGAGAAAACCAAAAACACACAATATACCTAGGTATAGATATAACTTAATATTAATTATTTTCCATTTAACTCAATATAGTATACACATGATTATATCAATGTTTCCTGTTTGTTGATTAAAATGGAGTTGAGACACCCCACTACTCTAGGTGGACTCTATGATAAATGCTAATTGACATAAGAAGAAATCGAACTCTAACAAAGGCGTGCTAACATAACCCAACAAGACTACATGATGGCTACTAAAGGATAATGCCTATCGAGAAGACACAATTACCACCATAACACTAATATCTCCCTATAAGTTCCAATTAGTAAAAGAGAGAAGGAAAGGTGGCATATGTTTTTGACTAAGAAAATATCACATCATAACATTCCCCTAGATATTCTATTGGGAAAGAGCTCAAAATGGTTGAATAAACACCACAATAACATCTCTTCCTTAATGCTTATTTCGGGTGGTAAATATCATCATGACCAATAATGACAATAACCTAATCTTCAACAATGTAAAGACTATCTCAATAGAGATTCCTTCTTTAGAACTTAGCCTCAAAGAAACCTAAAACTCCACACCAACCTCTTTGGAACCGATGAAGGAAACAAAGGTCTTTGCAAGCGAACTAATGCACAAGTAATTGACAATGACAAAGCATCGTGTCCAACAAATGACGATGGCAAAGAACATGTTGAAGTTGAGAGTGATTTGATTTGATGATATGAAGGCAAAAATGTTGAAGATCAAGAAGAGTGCTCCAAGTTAGGAACAAGCTAACTAAGAATAATTAAATGAAGATGCTATTGAGGCATGGATGTTGAAGATCAAGAGCTCATGCAAGAAATAAGTTGAAGTTAAGAGTGATTTGTCTAATATGTTATTGCGGCACTAGTGTTAAAAGATCACCATGAGCACTCCAAGCAAGTAAACAATGAGAATTGATCAAGTGCTTTTTGGGTATGAGGGTCAAGGCCCAACAAGTGCGCCAACATTATGTGCATCTTTTCTCATCATTAATGCATCTTCCACTATGTGCACGTGCCAAAAGAAGCCACAAAGAAATGTTTCCATCAAAAAATTTGTGAAGAGGAGACTATTAGTATGGTTCAATTAATCATTAGAAAGGATCCTTTGTGAAGGGCACTGGAAGAAAATATAGTGGAAGACAATATAGTTGAGGAAACTAGACAATAGAATGTCCTCAAATAATATAGCTCAAATGGTGCTAGGATCAATTATCAATCAAACGACACAATCTTGATAGTGGGTGCTGATCCAAATTTATGTGATTTATCCTCATTTACCATACATTTGCAAGGATAACTACCATATTAATAACTCTGGCGATAAGAATGTCTATACTGGGATGGATAGTGAAAATGCCTCCTAACACCATGACGAAGATACAAATAAGTTGAGATGTGGATAGGTTGAGATGTATAAGAATCATGGTGACTTTCATATGGCAATTTAATCTCAAGATATCACACAGGCCACTTGTAGGTCTCATCTCAAGCTCCATAGAAGTGGTAATACCTTATTTGTGCTTATCATATTTCTTAGTATGCTTATTAAAACCACTAATGTCAAGAGAAGATTGCTCATGAAGATGAATTTTTTTTGTGTATAAATTTATATGGATTACAATTTATTTTTTTTGATAATATTTTTATTTTATTTTATACTAGCTATTGAAATCTTGATCTTCCAACCTCAATTCATCTGTTATGAACACAAATAGATATAATAAATATAATTAAATAATAATAATTAATATTAAATAAATAATATGTAATGAAGAGTCACTCTCTTCACATGTCAACTCCATGTAAAGCATCCAAAAAATTGCACATTTTCCTCTTACTCAACCCAATATTCAAATATTTTAATCATAATTTTTTTTTTTAACTTTCAATTATATATATATATATATATATATATATATATATATAAATTGATATTAAAATATTTACTTGCTACTAATATATATATATATATATATATATATATTATATCTTGGAAAAGGATATTACTCGGAGTGCGTAGCACATTTGTTTTCAATCAACGCCAGTTTCCAGGCCTCAGAGCTAGTTGGGATTTGCAAATATGCAGGGAAATCAGACACGTTGTTGAGGCCTCAGATGGCGGACAGACGTGGAGATTGTGCCAGTCCATTGCGAGAGATCAAATAAGTTTCAAATCACCAAATCTGCACTGGAAACAACGTACAACGAAGCCCATAACCAAAGTCTAAATGTGAGGGGAATTATCGTAACGAATCCTTCGAACCCTCTGGGCACCACGTTAAGTGCCCAGGCATTGAGGAACCTGCTAGCTTTGTACTAGAAAAGAAAATACATTAGTGTGAGATGAAATCTGTTCAGGATCTGTATTCTCTCCTCCAAGCTTTCATAGCGTCTCAGAAATTTTGGCCAACGAGAATCACATATGTGATAATGTTCATATAGTCTATAGTTTGTCTAAGGACCTCGACCTTCCAGGCTTTAAAATTGGTGCAATATACGACAGCTAGAAGAATGTCAAGTTTTTCCATGGGTTCCTCCCAGACACAGCATATGTTGTCTCCTCTAATTTTAGATTCCAAGTTCATGAGAAGTTTCTTATCAGAGAATCACAAGAGACTACGAGAAAGGCATCAGGGCTCCATTGCATGCTTAAAGAGCAATGTTGGTCTTTTTTGTTGGGTTGACATGAGGATTCTGCCATAAGTAGAGTTAAAAATTTGGCAAAGTATATTAGACGAAGTGGGGTTTCTGGGTTTTCCATTGCAAGGTACTAGGCTAAGTTTTGAGTGTGCTTTGCCCATATGTGTAAAAGTATATAGATAGATGAATGGTGCAAGACACACCACATTGATGTGTATTGTATATTAATATGAACCTATAATTACAGTACACAATATAATATAGTTATGGATTAAGATTTCTTCTCATCTTTGATAGTTTACAAGCTTTCCTCCCCCTTAAACATAACTTAACACTCCCCCTTAAACATAACTAGTCCTAACCGTCTATGAGATTACTCTATGTCACATTCCCCTTGTTAATCGAATATTGAAATTCTCTGATTTACCATCAAATTTAGATACGAGTACACTTACCACCCTCGTACCTTTACTAGTGGTTCATTTCACAACTTGATGTATCATCCCTCCCATGACCAACACTTCAAGCCGCTCAAAACACAAGATACACACTACATGATCACATACTAATCTATGTAGGCTTGACTCAATAGGGCTTACTAAACATTTGGGGAATACAACTTGCCTATAGCAAGGCTTACAAGTTTGGACCAAAAACTCTTTGGGGTGTCAGGTACAACTGATCATGCACCTCCTTTTGATATTATGGTAGCTACGAGAGGTATTAACCTCCATATGTAACCTTTGAATAGAATCGAATATTCCGAAAGTAAGAGAAACCCTAAACAGATGTGTGAAAACCCTAGAAGATAAGTCGGCTTAGCAGAATATATAATATTAAGGTATTATCCTCCAGAAAGACTAGTCGGCTCAGCAGAATATATAATATTAAGGTATTATCCTCCAGAAAGACTAGTCGACTCAACAGAATATATAATATTAAGGTATTGTCCTCCAGAAAGACTAGTCGACTCCATAGGAAAAAGATAAACAAAAAATATAATTACTAGAAAGTCAAGTCGGCCCAGCCAGAAAAGTCACTGGACAAATTAGTATAAATAGAGGACTTCTTGGTTCATTTGTTCACTTACTCTCACCCAGAAAACCAGAAACAATGCACAAGTTTGGAGGAGGGGAAGTAGCAGTTGTAGTTGGGCAGTTTTATCTTGTTCAATGTTTCTGGTATCTTTATCTTGTGTGCTACCTTTGGAGAAGGTGTGCTCTCTCTCTCTTGGTCATCTGTGGGTTATGGCGTGGCTTCCCAGAATCATTCTTTTTTTCAAAAAGTTAAGGTGCTCGGGGGTGGATTTATGCCTATGGATGGGTGACAATGGTGTAGAACCGTCTATGGTGAAACAAGCACATCAACATTATTCCAACATGTTATGGGCCCACACCACCTTCGGAACAATCTAACCACTGGAAGGTAGATCCGAAACTCTTCGTCAAGCTTGTTGTAGCACAATTGTAGTTGCAGTGCCAGTTGCACCACCAATTGCAGTGCCAACACCAGTTGCAGTGAAATCTTTTGTGAAGTATTGGGACTAATTTTTGGTTATCCTAGTGAGCCCTAACCCAGTGCACCTCCTGGTGCTGTCAGATTGCAGTTTTGACAAGTTTGAATTTTTAGGGTTTTTACCCTTACTGCTGTAGTTGCCACTGCACAGTTTTCTTTGTCAAGATTTTTGAGCAATATATATTGGAGGATGTTGAGGTTGATCTTTCCCTAGAACAATGCACCCTATCCTAGCGCACCTATTGGTGCTCTCAGATTGTTGATCCGTCAAGTTGAAGTTGTCATTACTTGTCGCTGCTGTTGGATGGTGTCACTGCTTACTGCCGCCGCCGGAGGTATGCACTTGTATATGTTTAAACTGTATCATTATCTAAAGGGTGTTTTTGCAGGAGAAGGGATTTTTTTCCAAGCAACAATCGTAGATCTAGAGGGAGGAACATCATACTCTAGGTTTGATTGTTTTGATATGTCTCTAGCTATTGTGGCATTATTGTGATCTTATGAACATCTAGTTATATATTTGATTTATTGAAGTTATTATTATTATACTAACCTATGGTCAAATTTAAATCTATAAGCTGAATTTAGTCAAAGTTTTATATTGATTAAGGTTGATATTTTGGAGTTTATTTGCATTATATTCTCTAACTTAGAATTCTATCAAGAAAGAATATTATCTTAAGTACAAGGGACAAATTGGAAAGAATACTTGTCTAAGAAGAAACTCAAGCGGGACAATAGCCAGACTCTAGGTTTGCATACCAGGTTTGATATTTTAAGTTCAAGACACTAGATATATTTTAAGTTCTATTATTGCTATTGTTGTCGAATATCTAGTAACATTTGAATACTGATACAATTACCACTTAGAAAATGCTTATTATTTACAAGATGAAGTTGATCTCCTTTAGGAAATATTCTTGGTTACTGACCTAGACTCTAGGAAGGACATCTCCCATGAAGGATTCCATGGAGATTTTGTTGTTCTTATTTCTTGTTTCGGGCAGGTCATAAGAGATAAGTTCGAGAGGGAGTCAAACTTCAGAGGGAGTTAGTGATTAGGAAGAAGCAAGGTTTCATGACACTTTGCAGGATGCAAAGGGGCATGCAACAAACAAAAGCGTGGTCCAAGGATTCTCTTAGATAGAGGGAGTTGACTTTAGAATTTGAGATAAAGGATATTGCAGGACTTCATCATAGACATGGTGTAGGAAGGAGCAACGAGGCTCCATCACTTATCACAAAATGAGTAGATAACTGGCATTTTCACTAAGCCTCTGTTTGGGACAAGTTTGGAAGGAATGCAAATGTTTCCCTGGGGGAGTATTGATGATTGCAACATCATGCCAATATTCCAAGATTGATCAGACAGACTTGATCATGTGGGAATAGGCCCATATGTAATCTTCAACGGACTGAAGATTTGAGTTGTTGCTAGATCTCCTATGTGTGAATTGCATTAGGCCTTGAAACTCTCATGAGTAGGTGAGTAGCCCCGATAAGCATCGGGTTGAATCTATCTCCAAAAGAATTGAGCTGCATATGGGGAGATAGGGAACATCTACATCCAGAGTATATGTGCCTCGACATAGTCTTCGTTGGACTGAAGACTCAAGGTGTTTGAGGTGCAATTCCACGTGTCCGATAACATCGAGTTGAATGCATTCACAGAGTGACCCTACGAGAGGATAAACATGAGGTGTTGGTGGCTCTGATGTGGTCATAATTCTTGTCATGGGACAAGAACGACCCGAGGTTCTAGACACGTGTCCGATAGTATCGAGCTAAATGCATTCACAGAGTGATCCTATGAGAAGATCAACTATGAGGAGAATGTGCCTCCAATGGGGTAATGATTCTTGTCGTGGGCCAAAAATGACTCGATGTGCTAGACACATGGTGGTGGAGATGGATCATTAATATAACTAAATGAGGCTCATGGATATTGTCATGATATGTTTTGATGCCAGATTGCTACTAGATGATGCTGATAGTGATGATGATACTCATAACATGGGTCCATGGGTGAGCACATCATGCGGGTATAACCCATGACGATGATGGTGACACACACTATGAGGTGTAGCTCTAGTGTTCTCTAGGGAGTTGTAGGCTTCATGTCGAGTTGTAGGCCTTTGTGCCGAGTTGTAGGCCTTGTGTCGAGTTGTAGGCTTCATGCCGAGCTGTAGGCTACTCCAGTGAGATTTTTTGGTATGCTAAGTTGTTGCTACACCAGTGTGACCGTCTAGTATGCTAGTGGTGTAGTTGAGAACCTATATGGATGTGATGGTGTTGCTCATAATATGATCTGGGTGATCATGAGATAGCCTGTGTAGCTCTGGTGATGCTACCGATATGCAAGACCATGTAGGTCTTTCCCATGCCATGTGAATATGGATGGATGTGTTTGAGACCATTAATACCTCCCTAGCTAAGAGGGAGTGTTGATATTATGATAGCTACAGGAGATATTAACCTCCATATGTAACCTTTGACTGGAATAGAATATTATGGAAGCAAATGTGTGAAAACCCTAGAAGACAAGTTGACTCAGTATAATATATAATATTAAGGTATTATCCTCTAGAAAGACCAGTCGACTCCACATGAAAAAGATAAACATAAAATATAATTTCCAGAAAGTCAGGTCGACCAGTTGGAAAATTCATTGGATAAATTAGTATAAATAGAGGACGTCTTGGCTCATTTGTTCACTCACTCTCACCCAGAAAACCATAAACAATGTGCAATTTTGGAGGAGGAGCAACATCAACTGCAGTTGGGTAGTTTTCTCTTGTTTAGTGTTTCTGGTATCTTGATCTTGTGCACTACCTTCGGAGAAGGTGCACTCTCTCTCTTGGTCATCTATGGGTTATGGTGTGGCTTCCCTAAATCATTCTTTCTATCAAAAGGTTAAGGTTCTCGGGGGTGGATTTATGCCTATGGATGGGTGATAATGGTGTAACATTGTCTATGGTGAAACAAGCACATCAACATGATTCTAACACCTCCTCATTACAACATTTCACGTTCTCATTACGACATTTCATGTATCAAGGTAGTCATCTTGCTCCATTTATGGATTCTTATATTTGCTGGTGACTTAAAACCAATTTTTGTTGTTGTTGTTGTTGTTGCATTCAACCTCTATGCCTTCTTCTTTGCCAAACAACTTCTCATCTTCTCACAGCTTCATGGTCAATCTCTGCATATCTTCATTTTTCGCTCTACTTCAATTGGTTCACTTCTTACTTCTCTTCTTACAATGATCTACCCTTTATCACTTTGATTCAACTTCTTCAATACACCATTCAATCTTCGAGACCATATTCCACTTCCATAAGGGTTGATTTATTCATCCATTGTACCATTTTCTTGGATTTTCCCTGTTGAATTTACCTTCATCTTGGATTTCCATAATCACCTATCATTTGTTAGAGTAGTTGATTCTAACAAAATAACATCACCTTCATATTGAGTCGCGAATCTCAATATAAATATTATCAATAATAATTCCAAAAACTTTAGTAGCACTTCTAAACAATTTTCATGGTTACCACGAACAAGCACAAGGAACATGTCCAACATAATAAGCTACAAATAAAATCTTACCATTACCATCTCACCATTACCAAGGTTTGTAAACCATTTTTACCAAGATTTTATTTTCCAAGATGTTTTACTCTTCGTGCTCTGCTGGCCCCTTCTCTACTAGCTACCTTGTTAGTGACACTACTCCTCACAACATTTCGTGAAAAATCATACTCTAGCGTAATTGTCAGCAACACTACTCCCACTTACTCTTCTCTTTTTATCTTTATCACTCCACTCAATGATATTTCTCAACGACTTGTTGACTGGTGATACTTTTTTGCTTCTTATCGATTTAATGCTACACACCAACGCTTGATCCAATATCTCTTCACTTTCACCTTTCGTCATGTTTTGACTTTCTCCCATCTGCTGAATAATGCTGAAACGCTGTCCACAAAATGGCTCAACGTCAATGATACTCTCTTCTCTTCAACAATAGAAGAGGCAATAATTTCTCTTCAACAATAAAAGAGGCTTTTACCTTTGTCTTGCGACTTCTTCTCCTTGGAAGCCATGGTCTTGGTCTTCCATCTTGCAGAATATTCACTCCACGACAACTCTTCTGGCGATACCTTTCTTTATCTATTCACTTCTTGCATCGATTCTTACACTAATTTGATTTCACAGCAAATCAATTTCGACCTCTTAGAGGCCATTCAAGGCCACACGAGGCCACACTCCACCTACTCCACTTCTGGCTCAAATTCTTCACCCATCGTGCCCTTTTCTTGGCTTTACAAGATTTTTTTAAATTATAATATAACACTTCTTTTATTTGCTTTATGAATGAAAAAATAAATCTCATGACCACCTTTAAAAATAAAATAAAACACTTCTTTTTATACGACCTCTTTTAGAATTGAAATAAATTTAAGTCATCCTTGAAAAATTAAAATAAAACTCACTCCTATTAAAACCAATTCCTTTGCTGCTTCTCCACGTTTCCTTGCAGATTCTTGTAAATTGGTACGCAATCCTTTCTAACTAACTTCGACTCGATCCCTTTGACTATGGACCACGTTAAGTGCCAAGGCATTGAGGAACCTGTTAGCTTTTGGACGAGAAAAGAAAATACATCTAGTGTGCGATGAAATCTATTCAGGATCCGTATTCTCTCCTCCAAACTTTCATAGCGTCTCAGAAATTTTGGCCAACGAGAATCACATATGTGATAATGTTCATATAGTCTATAGTTTGTCTAAGGACCTCAGCCTTTCAGGCTTTAAAATTGGTGCAATATACTCATAGTAGTGACGACAGCTAGAAGAATGTCAAGTTTTTGCATGGGTTCCTCCCAGACACAGCATATGTTGTCTGCTCTACTTTTAGATTCCAAGTTCATGAGCAATTTCGTATATCAGAGAATCAGAAGAGGCTACGAGAAAGACATCATAATTTCAGAGAGTAAGTATTGTATGCTTAAGATTTCATGGTAATATGTTTTCTCTATTATTCTTCTATCTCTATCTTTTATATGTTTCCTCTATTATTCACGACAACACCCCACCCTCATGAAAACATATGAAGAATGGAGGTGGTTTTTTTTGTTAGGTTGACATGAGGCATTTTCTGCCATCACCTGGCGTGAAAGGAGAGTTAAAACTTTGGCAAAGTATATTAGATGAGGTGGGGCTGAATATATCTCCGTGTTCTTCATTCCATTGCAAGGAACCAGGCTGGTTCCGAGTCTGCTTTGCCAATATGAAGAAACTCACCCTGCAAGTTTCATGGGAGTGAATTCAGAGTTTTGTGAATAGCCAAAACAATAGAAGTTTCATGGGAGGCAGTGAACTCAGAGTTTTGTAAATAACCAAAACAAATAAAAAGATAGAAAAGATTTTTGTAGAGGTTTTTGGAATTAAATTGTGCTAGTATTTTTGAAATTTTGAAAGATTGTTGTAGAGTTTTCTGGAATTAAACTGTGTAAGTATTTTTGAAATAAGCAACATCATTGTTAATCACATCATTATTATTAATCACTTGTCATTATTGTTAATCACTTGTATTTTTAAAACTTTGAAAAATTGTTGTAGATAGAGCTTTCTAGAATTAAACTGTGTAAGTATTTTTGAAATAAGCCACATCATTATTAACCACTTATATAACCTGAAACATATTATTTGTTATGTATAACCAGCCCTATATTGTTCCAGTCTAACTCTATGGAAAAATGTCACCTGACCAACGTGGGTTGCCCATCATAATGAAAATGCATATTATCTATATACGTTATAATAGTCATAATAATTCATTGATAGTCGCTATGATCAGTAATGGAGGTCGTGGCCTAATGACAAGTTTTGTAAGATTAGACATTTCATCTATAAAAGCATGACAAAACAAAATACAGAACAGAGCGAGCTGCATGATTTACAATAAGGAAAATAAATTGTTTAAAAATTTTGAAAAACAAAATACAGAACAGAGCGAGCTCTTTCCATCAGATCCAAACATAGATTGGGAATTTGATATGAGGCCTGATTTACAATAAGGAAAATAAATAGTTTAAAATTTTTAAAATGAAAAATTATGCTCAACTCTTTACAATACCGATTGCAGGTGTTAAGTCTTTTGTTCAAGTTTAAGATTTGGAAGTTCAGTAAATATGGAGTTGTTAATACTTATTTGTTAATGAAAGGTTACAAGTTCAAATCCAGAGGGGTAGGGTATGTATACCTCCTTAAAATTTATTAATCATATCGTTGAGCTGAAAAAATCCCTTGTCCTACCAACAAGAGGGTCTCATACACTAAAACAATTTACTATCTGACTTGATAATGACCTTAAAAATAAATTATTATTATTAATGTTTAGTGTTTTTAAAAACCAATTAAATGATTCTATGATATAGATGGTTCTATGTTCTAACAATAATAAGAGTAATACAAAAGCATGAAGAAAAATGAATGTGACACCAAACAGTGATCCCTTTTCTAAATATTAATTAACAATTTTATTGAATATTTTAAATATTGCCATTCATTCTTTAGGAATCAAATGATTATATCTTAATTCATTTTATGTTTAAGTGAAAATGTTTTTAATATTTAATAAGAGAAGAAAAATATCATTTTCCATAAAGAATCAAATGATTATTTCTTAGTTCGTTTTCATGTTTAAGTGAAAATGTTTTTAATATTTAATAATAGAAAAAAATCATTTTGCATTTTGAGTTTTGAGATGAATGCAAATTTTTTATTAGTTTTTTAGTTTTTTCTTTGTACACTTTTTTATATTTAATTAGTGTTATAAGAAATTCACAAATATTATTTTTATTTTAAAATTATATTTTTTAGTTTTCTCTTTGTACACTTTTTTTTATATTTAATTAGTGTCATAAGAAATTCACAAATATTATTTTTATTTTAAAATTACATTTTGAGATGAATACAAATTTTTTTATTAGTTTTTTGGTTTTTATCTTTGTACACTTTTTTATATTTAATTAGTGTTATAAGAAATTCATAATTATTATTTTTATTTTAAAATTACATTTTTTTAGTTTTCTCTTTGTACACTTCTTTATATTTAATTAGTGTCATAAAAAATTTACAAATATTATATTTATTTTAATTTTTTTTTTATATTAATGTAAATAATAAATTAAAGATTTTTTATTTTATTTTTATTTAATAACATTATGAAAATAAAAATTGATTTTTTAATTTTTAAATAATATTTATTATAATACAATTACTTTTTTCTTATTATTTGAATATGAACATTGTTATTATTTTATTAGCTTCTACAAAATATCAAATAAAATGATGATGATGATGATGATTAACGTCCACTAAGACCAAATTGGTCTATTCGACTTTAAGAGGGTAAGTGATTACTTGCGATTCTTTATAAT
This sequence comes from Picea engelmannii, assembly GCA_009831015.1. Taxonomy (NCBI): domain Eukaryota; kingdom Viridiplantae; phylum Streptophyta; class Pinopsida; order Pinales; family Pinaceae; genus Picea; species Picea engelmannii. Next base: position 42,016 of record ML834330.1, read on the forward strand.
TTTGTTTCTGTGCTCGAAAAGCATTAAGAGAAGCTTTCCAAGATCACCATATTTTTGTTGAGTTAAGAGGTTATGAAGGTTGGTAGTGTGACACATATTTTAAAGATGAGATATAGGGTATATGATGGACAATCTAAGAGAACGTGTTTTTCATCTTTAACCTTCTTAGTGTCATAAAGGTGACACACTCTTTCATCCCATGGCGTTTTAGGAATTGACCAACGCCCAGTTTCACTATGGAGCTCGTGAGAATTTGTTTTTATCTTAGCAATGCTTATTTTTTTCTTTACACTTGGCAAAACATATAGATAATTTTGATCTTCTAGATTAGGGTTGATTACATCCTTATAATACCTTAATTTTCTTTTTTCCTCTAACTCTTTATCACACCACATTTTCTCCTTAAATTTTGATTTGACGTTTTTTTTTAATAGTATATTTATTCTGCAAAATGGCGTCTTCCATGATTCCCCAATAGTTTAGCCAAGATTGGGCATCTTTATGCCATCCTCGCTTGAGTCGATGGTGGTTATGACTCAATTTTGAAGCAATTTTAGGAAACATCTTGTCTTCCATGTTGTTTAACTTGTTATTATACATTAGGTATTTAGTCATAGCCATGCTCTCAATGGGGGAGAGGCTTGTTTCTTAGAGGAGGATGGGATAGGGCGTATTTCCTTTAACTTTGAGATTATAGGTTATAAAATTCTTTTGTATTTGCTCTATCTTTATCCAGGATTCACGAGAGATACGACAACCGTAAACTTCACATCCATAAAGAATAACAGGTGTAACAAGAGTCTCTAAGAGGAGTTTCTTCTTATCCCAACTCCAAAGATCAATTAATTTACAATTGTTTTCAAGCCCATAATAAGGTTTCCATCCCCCAATAATCATTTTCTCAATGCTATAATTCTAATTGAGCTTGTGGTGAATATCAATTCCAAGATATTTGTATGAAGTCACTCCCTCCAAGTTGTTGTTGTCATACATGAAGGTTGTTAATGTTTATGCCATTATTATAGTTCTTTGCATTTCATAAGATAAGAGCATAACAAGAACAAGATCACTGAGAAATACACATTCACAAGAGACACAACATTTATCCCGGGAAACCCTCTAGGGGAAGAAAACCCAACAAAAAATTCCTTATCATAAATAGCTTGTACAATGTTCAAGAGATAACTCAAACCAATACAGAAAGTCCTCCCCAAGAGATGCGCCACCCTTCTTCTCCTCTCTCCAACTTCTAATTGCAGCTTGCCTCATAAGATAATGAGCAAGTGAG
>ML834331.1:6802-29037 GCA_009831015.1 Picea engelmannii
CTCACATGACTAGTTTTGGATTAGTCAACAACCCTAACTTGTAATAATCATAACTTTGTATCTGTAATGAATGAAGATATTAAAATGATACACAATGTTATTTAGTGATTTTTATGCAATTCATCCATGTTTCACTACTTCTAACCTCTCAGAAAAGGAGTTATACCAAAAATGGCATACCTTGCTGAATTTTGGCTTATTCTAGAGAGGGACCTTGTAGAGCGTGCCCCGCATGGAATATTTTTTGAATCGATATGAAACTATTACAAAACATAGAAAATACTGTAATATAAACAACACATTTTTTCTTATTGAATTTAGATCTGTTATTAAGAATTTATGATGTTTTTACCTAGAACATCTGTTTTTGACTAGTTTCAGGACTAGCTACAAACCCTATTTTCCACGGAGTGTAACTCCAAAAATACAACGAATCACAAAGTGAATTTTTTTATCAAATATATTTGGATATGTTTCCTCAATGGTATAATAATTTCATGGTCTTAATCATTCTAGAAAAAAAATTATTGCGAAAATGGTGAGATGACATGTAAATAATATACCTCAGAAAGCATCATCAAAAGAATTTATCCTTCCTTGAATTATGGCCTTCTTTTCTTCACCTTCCCTCAGAAATTCGGCTTATATATCCTTTGGTTACCTCAAAAACATATAGGTATTCAATATTCTCAAGTGTGTCAAAAATGAGAGAGCCTTGCCTCTTATTTATACTCTCCAAGTAGCTTCCTTAAAACCATCTTCTAGGTCACTTTCCCCACTTTCCTTATTTTAGGGTTAAACCACTTCTAATTTCTCCATTGAATTTATTATCTAAATAATTTATTTTGTATTCACTTTGAATTATAGTACACTCATCACTTCACTTTATTATTTACCTTCTAAAATCTCTTAAACCACTTTGACTACTTTGACCTTTTGGGGCTTCTAGATGACATATGAGGGTCCTCCAACATCGTAAGGCCATAACTCTCAAACCATGAGTTATGTGATGTTCCACATACCACCAAAAATGGAATGACATGTAATATCCATCTAGAATAGTATTACATTCAAATATAGAAAAAATCATATCGTTATCCATCAAACAAACTTGGGTCCATTACCCAAACCTGGGTTCTCCAACTTCAGATGGTCATAACTCTCCAACCGTGAGGAGTTATGTGATGTTTCACATGTTAGAACCCTATATAATAGGGAATCAGTGTTCTGAATACTATTTATTTATTTCAGGCATATGTGTTCTCTCATGACGCATGGCGAAGGCGGCGGAAAACGCCCGACAATGACCGAGCATAAGATGAATGTTTGCGCACAAACTTCAAAGCAAGTTTTGGTGCATTTGGTTTGAAAGGGAAGATTGAAGGGAAGAGAAATGGAGTTTGTAGAGGCCAATGCTATTATTAACCATGATTTTTCAGAAGGTCTTCTATCTTGGCATCCAAATTTTTGCAATGGATTTCTCTCTGATGGTTCTGACTATGCTGAAGAAATCAAGGCAGAATCAGGAAGCCAGTTGGCTGTTGTGTCCAATTGAACACAATGTTGGCAAGGTTTGGAACAGTATATCACTCTGAGACTGTTGCTACATGTAATGTACAATGTTTTAGATTTTTTTCGCATCTGGGGGTCCGCTCAAGAAACAACTGATGTAGTTGCAACATCGAGACTAGAAAATCCAAATTCAACTCCAACTTTTATAGGGGTCGGAAGAGTGGAAGCATCAAGAAAAAGGTGGGAAAAACTTGAAGGGACATGTTCCTTGAAGAGATTTCCACACAGATTTGTATTCTACTTGGAAGGACATTTACCTGGTCTTGATCTTCTAATTGACATAGGTCATCTGTGGTCTGCAACTATAGTTAAGGGGGAGGTCAATAGGATCTTTGCAGATGGACATGATAACATTATACAGAACCCTCTGTTCGAAGATGGGATTAATCACTGGACTGGAAGGGCCTGTAATATTGTGCTTCATGATGTCGCTAAAGGAGAAGTTCTTCCATCAGGTGGCAAACATTTTTCTTCTGCAACAGCTCGAACACAAGGTTGGCATGGCATCCAACAAGACATAACTGAGCGAATAAAAATAAAATCTGCTTATGAAGTATCAGCCATGGTTCGGATCTCTAGCAACCTTGCTTCTGCAGAGGTGTTCGCCACTATACGGATTCAAACCAGCGACCTACGCGAACAATATATTACTATGGGCATGTGTCCAAGCTTGTATGTGAGTACTTAAGAGTGGCTGTGATTTTGGTTGTTCCAGAGTATAGACCTCTTCAAAGGAATGGGTGCAATTGCAGGGGAAGTTCCTTCTAAACCCCAAACCTTCCAAGGAAATAGCCTATTTGGAAGGGCCACCTGCTGTAATTGATATTATTGTTGCTAGTTTCTTAATGCGCCCTACAACAAAGCCATCTCCTTCACCAGCACCTACAATTGAGAATCCTTCTTTTGGACTGAACATTCTAGAGAACAACAATATTTTTGATGGCCTGAGAGGGTGGTATCCTCTAGGTTCATGTTCTCTCAATATAGGCACAGGTTTTCACCTCACACACTTCCTCCAACAGCACAGGAATCACTTGGTTAGCAACAATCCCTAAGTGGTAACTATATTCTTGTCATGGATCGCAAACAAACCTGGGAAGGTCCAGCACAAACATTTACAGAAAAGCTGAGTTGCCAATATCTGTCATAGTCATAACTCTAGAAGAATACCTTAAAGGAAGTAGGGAGGTTCCTTATGTTGCTTGCACTGCTAATGGTGGGTGAGGGCGTCGCAAAATAGTGAAGTTGTCTGGTTCACAGGATAAGGTTGTGAACTCCACAAATTCCAAGAAGAACAAGAGCAAATTCGCATCGATACCAACCTCAGAGTTTTCAGTTTTAGGTTCTAATAATGATCATGCTTTGGATGGTGAAACTTTTTATATTAAGGATAGATTAATCGGTTCACATACAGGAAAAATTACAAAGAGCATAGACAATAGAGTGACGGTTGGCATGAATGCATTGACAGGCCTAGGGCAGCAATCTTCTAGGTAAATAGAAGTGCCTATTTTGAAGACTCGCAAGATCTATATGAATTCAATGATGAAGAGTTGGCACCTATGAAAGGGAAGAAGGTGAATGAAAACAAGAAATTAAAATTACTTAGTGTTTCAGCCAACAATCCCAATGCCGAGCTGGACAGTTTCAGATCAGATTCAATTGCTCAATTATCACCAACAATTAATGGAATTGATAGTTTGATAGCAAGTGACGCTCCTATAGGATATCAGACATGATCCTTTGCAAGAAACTACTTAACAGAGGAGCTAGGTATAGCCCCATCAAGACTCATCCCCCTCTATTCTACAGAAAAATATGCTGAAGCATTGTCCCTGGGACCAAGCAATGGAGGGGTGGTTGCAATTGTATATGAGTTTCCTTATGCACAATACTTTCTATCACTACAATGCGGATTTTCAATCGTTGGTCAGCAATTTACTAGAAGTGGATGGGGTTTTGTATTCCCAAAGGGTTCGCAGCTGGCAATTGACATGTCAACGACAATTCTGAGCCTGTCAGAGAATGGTGAGCTTTAGAGAATCCATGATAAATGGTTAAGTGAAAGTGCTTGCACCTCAGATGACAATCAACTCCAATCGAATCATCTAGGCCTGAAAATCTTCTGGGGTCTTTTCCTGATTAGCGGAGTTGCATCCTTCATTTCCATCTTTGCATTTTTGTGTCGTAGGATTTGCAAATTTATTCGTCATCGTCAGAATATTGACAATGAAGATGGCAATGTCTCTGCATCCCATTCCCTTGCTATTCGGAGTGCAAGAGTTCTACGATCATTTGCTAGTTTTATTGACGAGAAAGAAATTGATGCAAGAGAAAAGAAGACGCTCAAGAGGAAACGCATGGAGAAACAAGCTAGTGTAGGGAATGGCACGAGTCCAGTTTTTGGTCCTACCCATGCAATTCCTCTCATTCCAGGGTTCTCTATTGATCCATTCACTTGACCAGCATAAACAACGATTTAGCACGAATTCTTTGACAGAGTCTACTTTTGTTGTTCATCCAAAAGAGACTCAAGTAAATTCTGGCAAAACAAATCGATAATTGACAAGAGGGATAAAGACAAAGGAAATAGCTTGATAGCTCAGAGAGATAATCAGTTAGATAGATGGCAGAGTATCCCAGCTATCAGGCATAGATCAAAACATCTGGCAAACAAGAACTTCAGTTACAGGGAACACATGGCAGGAGGTTACAGTTACCCAACCACCTCAAGGCATTCAAATGCTGCCACATTTTTTCATTGTGAGGCTGTTATAGTCTATGCACCAGCAAATCATTAAACCTCCTCCAATGTGCCAGATGTCAAAGCAAACAATCACCAAATTCAGTTTTCATTTAGTTTACTGTTGGTTTTGTTGTAGATAGACTCTACAGGTGTCAATATTTGGTTGTAATTGTTTACTATTCTTAGGGTGCAGAGGTAAAGCCCACATCTTTGCAAGGCTGGGGGGATTTTTCATTATAAATACACTTGTAAAAGACTAGAAGAGGGTTCGAATGGGGCTAGCAGTAGAGGGCTCGACCTGTGGAACGTTTTCCATTTGGTTAAGACCTGTAGTTGTTATTTTTCTTTGCTGGATGATGGTTGTGTTTTAGCCAGAGAATATTTCTCTGTAATTTTAATGATGGATCAGTGATTAGACATATTTATTTTACAGGATTCTTGTGTGGTGATATTGGTGGAGTTTTCTCTCTGTTAAATTGATTTCACTGTCATCTTTTTACTTTTTCATCTCTTATTATCAGAAGTAATGTTATAGAGGCAAAATTTATCAGCAGATACTCTGGCTCTCAACTTTTGATGATCTTTATGTTTTCTGCTAAAAGCTTAGTTCAGAAATTCTTAGCTGCTCTTGTGCCTATCTTTTTCTTCCCTTTCTCTTCCTTAAACCGACGCCATCATAACTTGATTCGATCCAATATTGCTGCTACCTTGCCCTGTGAAAGGATTTTGTCCAAATCTGAGAAATCAATCACATTTCTAAGCGCAGACCCCATTTTCCCAATGGCCCTCCTTGTTGTCCCAAACTAACCATTTAAAAATCAAAACCAAAACCCTATACTTTATAGCTAGCCTAAAACCCATCCTTTACAATCCAAGCTAAATCTAAAAAAGAGATCCCTCTCTGAGTCTTGGAGGGCTAGATCTAAGACTCAAAGCGGTTCGAGGTTACCTCTGTGATTGCCTCAGCAACCTTAGGCAAATTACAGAGTGCTAACATTTTTGGCGACCGTACTAGGGACCTTCTCCAAATCTGCACTTCAAGTTCATATTTGACTTATGATGGTGAACAGAATCCAAACACAAGAAGGTTGTACCATTCACCTGGCGACTCCATTGTTCAAGATCCCAAGCTTCAAATATCGTAAGCAACTTCACTGCTGAAGAATCCAGATTTCAAAGCCCTTATGATGCTTCAATATGACAGGGTATGTGGCAAATCCTTCTTATTATGAAGCCATAGAAGAATGTAGGGGTGAGTTAGCAGATTTTCAATTTGATGAAGTTTCGTTAGCAGCTATGTTTCTTTGTTGTAAATCGAAAAAATATTCTCATAAAAGTAAAATGTGTGCTCTCGAGCTAGTTGCTGAAAAACTTGAAAAGGATGTTGAGCTTCTGAATACTCAGATTCAGTATTATAGTTTTCAACATCCAAAGCAATTTTATGAGAAACTCACATCTCCAAAACCAAAAGATATTGTGTCCTCTTTCGATTTTTTGATTGATGAATCTTTTGTTTGTAAGCATAAGGCTGAAATTGAACAGTTGCAGTCATGGTCTGATATGGAGGACACGGATGGGAAACGTATCCATGTTAGAATGTTGAATGAATACCTAGATAATCAAATAATAGATCGTATGTTTATTGACCCAGTTGCAAATTATATGGAGCTCCTTTTCATTGTAACTGTTCAAACATGTTTTTTCTGCAAGGACCCGAGCAATCACTAGCTGCCATTACATATTTCAGTCTTCATTTTCATCAAACATGATGATGAAGCCCAATCATGGGATCAACTGCTGGGTTGGCTTCATTGGCAATTTTTCATTACCTGATCGAAGCAATAACTGTTAGATTAGGGTAGGTAGGAGTATGCCAATAAGCTCATCAGGATGAGCACTTTATTTTTGTCTCTTCACAGTTTATTTTCAATTTACAGTTTGGGGGCAGCCAAATGAGTAGTTGGTCAGCTAAATTCAGAGTTCATGGATTCTAAACACCTCTTTCAGAGTTATTTTCCCCAGGTGGAGCCTATGTTAGAACCCTATATAATAGGGAATCAGTGTTCTGAATACTATTTATTTATTTTAGGCATATGTGTTCGCTCATGAAGCATGGCGAAGGCAGCGGAAAACACCCGACAATGACCGAGCATAAGATGAATGTTTGCGCATGAACTTCAAAGCAAGTTTTGGTGCATTTGGTTTGAAATGAAATCTTGAAGGGAAGAGAAATGGAGGTTGTAGAGGCCAATGCTATTATTAACCATGATTTTTCAGAAGGTCTTCTATCTTGGCATCCAAATTTTTGCAATGGATTTCTCTCTGATAATTCTGACTATGCTGAAGAAATCAAGGCAGAATCAGGAAGCCAGTTGGTTGTTGTGTCCAATCGAACACAATGTTGGTAAGGTTTGGAACAGGATATCACTTTGAGACTGTTGCTACATGTAACGTACACTATTTTAGCTTTTGTTCGCATCTGGGGGTCTGCTCAAGAAACAATTGATGTAGTTGCAAAATCGAGACTAGAAAATCCAAATTCAACTCCAACTTTTATAGGGGTCGGAAGAGTGGCAACATCAAGAAAAAGGTGGGAAAAAATTGAAGGGATGTGTTCCTTGAAGAGCTTGCCACACAGAGTTGTATTCTACTTGGAAGGACCTTAAGCTCGTCTTGATATTCTAATTGACAGAGGTCATATGTGGTATGCAACTATAGTTAAGGGGGAGGTCAATAGGAGCTTTGCAGATGGACATGATAACATTATACAGAACCCTCTATTCGAAGATGGGCTTAATCAATGGACTGGAAGGGCTTGTAATATTGTGCTTCATGATGTCGCTAAAGGAGAAGTTCTTCCATCAGGTGGCCAACATTTTTCTTCTGCAACAGCTCGAACACAAGGTTGGCATGGCATCCAACAAGACATAACTAGGCGACTAAAAATAAAATATTCTTATGAGGTATCAGCCATGGTTCAGATCTCTAGCAACCTTGCTTCTGCAGAGGTGCTCGCCACTATATGGATTCAAACCAGTGACCTACGCGAACAATATATTACTATGGGCAGGTGTCCAAGCTTGTACGTGAGTACTTAAGAGTGGCTGTGATTTTGGTTGTTCCAGAGTACAAACCTCTTCAAAGGAATGGGTGCAATTGCAGGGGAAGTTCCTTCTGAACCCCAAACCTGCCAAGGCAATAGCCTATTTGGAAGGGCAGCCTGCTGGCATTGATATTCTTGTTTCTAGTTTCTTAATGCGCCATGCAACAATGCCATCTCCTTCACCATCACCTACAATTGAGAATCCTTCTTTTGGACTAAACATTCTAGAGAACAACAATCTTTTTGATGGCTTGAGAGGGTGGTATCCTATCGGTTCATGTTCTCTCAATATAGGCATAGGTTTTCACCTCACACACTTCCTCCAACAGCGTAGGAATCACTTGGTTAGCAACAATCCCTAAGTGGTAACTATATTCTTGTCATGGATCGCAAACAAACCTGGGAAGGTCCAGCATAAACATTTACAGAAAAGTTGCGTTGTCAACATCTGTCACAGTCATAACTGTGGAAGAAGACCTTAAAGGAAGAAGGGAGGTTCCTTCTGTTGATTGCACTGCTAATGGTGGGCGAGGGCATCGCAAAACAATGAAGTTGTCTGGTTCACAGGATAAGGTTGTGAACTCCACAAATTCCAAGAAGAACAAGAGAGAATTTGCATCGATACCAACCTCAAAGTTTTCAGTTTTAGGTTCTAATAATGATCATGCCTTGGATGGTGAAACTTTTTATATTAAGGATAGATTAATCAGTTCACATATAGGAAAAATTACAAAGAGCACAGACAATAGAGTTTCGGCTGGCATGAAGTCATTGACAGGCCTAGGGCAACAATCTTCTAGGTAAATAGAAGTGCCTGATTTGAAGACTCACAAGATCCATATGAATTCAATGATGAAGAGCTGGCACCTATGAAAGGGAAGAAGGTGAATAAAAACAAGAAATTAAAATTACTTAGCGTTTCATCCAACAATCCCAATGCCGAGCTGGACAGTTTCGGATCAGATTCAATTTCTCAATTATCACCAAAAATTAATGGAATTGATAGTTTGATAGCAAGTGACACTCCTATAGGATATCAGACAGGATCCTTTCCAAGAAACTACTTAACAAAGGAGCTAGGTATAGCCCCATCAAGACTCATCCCCCTCTATTCTACAGAAAAATATGCTGAAGCATTGTCCTTGGGACCAAGCAATGGAGGGGTGGCTGCAATTGTAGATGATTTTCCTTATTCCCAATACTTTCTATCACTACAATGCGGATTTTCAATCGTTGGTTAGAAATTTACTAGAAGTGGATGGGGTTTTGTATTCCCAAAGGGTTCGCAACTGGCAATTGACATGTCAACGAAAATTCTGAGCCTATCAGAGAATGGTGAGATTCAGAGAATCCATGATAAATGGTTAAGTGAAAGTGCTTGCACCTCAGATGACAATCAACTCCAATCGAATCAGCTAGGCCTGAAAAGCTTCTGGGGTCTTTTCCTGATTAGCGGAGATGCATCCTTCATTGCCATCTTTGCATTTTTGTGTCGTAGGATTTGTGAATGCATTCCTCATTGTCAAAATCCTGACAATGAAGATGGCGATGTCTCTGCATCCCGTTCCCTTGCTATTCAGAGTGCAAGAGTTCTACGATCATTTGCTAGTTTTATTGACGAGAAAGAAATTGATGCAAGAGAAAAGAAGACACTCAAGAGGAAACGCATGGAGAAACAAGCTAGTGTAGGGAATTGCACGAGTCTATTTTTTGGTCCTACCCATGCAAGTCCTCTCAGTCCAGGGTTCTCTGTTGATCCATTCACTTGACCAGCATAAACAACGATTTAGCATGACTTCTTTGACCGAGTCTAATTCTGTTGTTCATCCAAAAGAGACTCAAGTAAATTCTGGCAAAACAAATCGATAATTGACAAGAGGGATAAATACAAAGGAAATAGCTTGATAGCTCAGAGAGATAATCAGTTACATAGGTGGCAGAGTATCCCAGCTGTCAGGCATAGATCGAAACATCTGGCAAACAAGAACTTCGGTTACAGGGAACACATTGCAGGAGGTTACAGTTACCCAACCACCTCAAGGCATTCGAATGCTGCCACATTTTTTCATTGTGAGGCTGTTACAGTCTATGTGCCAGCAAATCATTAAACCTCCTCCAATGTGCCAGATGTCAAAGAAAACAGTCACCAAATTCAATTTTCATTTAGTTTACTGTTGGGTTTGCTGTAGACAGACTCTACAGGTGTCAATATTTGGTTGTAACTGTTTACTATTCTTAGGGTGCAGAGGTAAAGCCCACATCTTTGCAAGGTTGGGGGGATTTTTCATTATAAATACACTTGTAAAAGACTAGAAGAGGGTTCGACTAGGGCTGGCAGTAGAGGGCTCGACCTGTGGAACGTTTTCCATTTGGTTAAGACCTGTAGTTGTTATTTTTCTTTGTTGGATGATGGTTGTGTTTTAGCCAGAGAATATTTCTCTGTAATTTTAATAATGGATGGGTAATTAGACATATTTCTTTTACAGGATTCTTGTGTGGTGATATTGGTGGAGTTTTCTCTGTGTTAAATTGATTTCACTATCATCTTTTTACTTTTTCATCTCTTATTATCAGAAGGAATGTTATAGAGGCAGAATTTATCAGCAGATACTCTGCCTCTCAGCTTTTGATGATCTTTATGTTTTCTGCTAAAAGCTTATTTCAGGAATTCTTAGCTCCTCTTGTGCCTGTCTTTTCCTTCCCTTTCTCTTCCTTAAACCGACGCAATCATAACTTGATTCGATCCAATATTGCTGCTACCTTGCCCTGTGAAAGGATTTTGTCCAAATCCGAGAAATCAATCACATTTCTAAGCAAAGACCCCATTTGCCCAATGGCCCTCCTTGCTGTCCCAAACTGACCATTTAAAAATCAAAACCAAAACCCTATACTTTATAGATAACCTAAAACCCATCCTTTACAATCCAAGCTAAATCTAAAAGAGAGATCCCTCTCTGAGTCTTGGAGGGCTATATCCAAGACTCGAAGTAGTTCGAGGTTACCTCTGTGATTGCCTCAACAGCCTTAGGCAAATTACTGAGTGCTAACATCACATACCACCGGAAATGGAATGACAAGAACTATCCATATATGATAGTTTCCCTGACAAATTCACTATTCTTCATCTCATTATTCCACAATTAAGAATGGTTTCTCTTACTCCACAAAGCGTCTTCTCTTGAGGGATTTCACCATAAGGGGACCACTTTGGAGTTCATCCATCTTTACTTCTTATCAACCATGACAAGAAAAAATGAGTCATAATTACATGAAGAAATATTGGGTCCATTACCCAAACCTTTGTTCTACGGGGCTTTTTTTAAGCGTTGACATCAATGACAACCAACCTTAATCAATAGAAACTCCTTGAATGCTTCGACCACCACCCTGGAAAATATGGTTGGGGCATTCTTCAATCCAAACGACATCATTGTATAGTTGTAGGATCCCCATTTTGTTGCAAATGTGGTCTTATGGTGATCTTCCTTGGCAATTAGGATCTGATGGTATCATGAAAATCCATCTGTAAAATAATATACCTCCTGGCCTCCTACATTATATAACACTTCATCAGTAAATGGTGTAGGGAATGGGTCATACAAACAAGAATCGTTCATCTTCCTGAGATCTACGCAGATCCCGATATCTCTTGTCTTCTTGTCTTCTACCACCATAAGGCTAATCCATTCTAACTCTTCAATAGGTTCAATGATTCCTGCTTCCACCATTCTGTCAAGTTAAATATTCACTTTCTCCTTATATTTAGGGTTCAACCTGTAGGGTCTTTCTTTGACTAGTATTGCATCTAGTTTCAAAGGGATCCGCATCTCTCCCATAGGTCCCTTAATGCCCTTCATATCATTGAACTTGGTTGGAAACAAGTCCTGATATTCATGCAGTAACTCTGTGATTTTTTCAATAGTGGTAGCATCCCAATAGTCTCCAACATTGGCAAGCTTCGGTGTTTGCTCTGTTCCAATATTGAATTTATTGATCTTAATCGGATTTCCAATGAAAGGTATCTCCACTCCTGGTCCTTCTATGTCTCTTTGGCCTTCTGTTTCAGCGATGTTCACCTTCCTAGGATCATCGTCTTCATCAGCATTGATGTTGTAACAGCCTTGTAGTTTCTAGAGAGGCGCAGTCCATTCATCCTCTTCTTGTTTTAAAAGGAGGCTAGAGGCCTCCTCAAATAATTTATGTCTTACATTTTGTAATACTTGATCTACTGAAGGATATTGACTTTCAAATAAGAAGGTAGCTACAAAATTCTGAGTCATACCTTCCCAATCTGTAGTGATGAGGCGTAGTTCTGCTTGAAGATGCTAGTTGATAGGGTTTGTGTCCAGCGTGTTAATGAATTTGTCCACCCACTGCTCTTGGGGAATGTTGCTCCAAGCTTCCTCACAACTTTTCACATGGTCCTTCGGACAAATTTGACCTGTGTACCTAACTTTGTGTCCTTCTACTTGCATTGAGAATCGCGCTGTCATCAAAGTATCACATTGTACAGAGTCTCTAATGTTGTTTTTATGTGTCCCCCACCATCTTATTGTTGTTTCTTTCAAGTCCTCATCCATTGCCAACAATCATTTTTGTGTAGGTACACTTTCATCAAAGTCCGACAAGGTTTATAAAGGATTAAGACCATCAAAAGTGGGTAAGTTACTTACTGTTGTGTCGATCCAGCTAACTTCGTTGGTTAATCTAGCACATCTCCTTGTAGATACTTCGTACACTTTTTTCTACTAGTTATACAGTGATTCTTCTGAATCTGATGAACATGCATTGTCACTTCGCCAGGTTAGGTTCCCATCTATCATAGGATTAATGTAATCTTGTTGTCTAGCTATTAATTTGTATATGTTTTCCAGTTCATATGGGCGGTCTTATTCTCTAATAGGTTCTGTGTATCGCTGACCTTCATCGGGATCTAAAGGTGCAATGACCCTAAGGCCATCTCCTTCAAATGTCATTCGTATTTTCTTCAAATCGACCACAGTGGAATTATTGAAATCCCAATCAATTCCTAATAGTGCAGGGTAAGGACAATTGTCATCAACTATCTCAATCATCTCAAAATCTACAAATGTCCTCCCTCCATCAATGTCCACAGGGACATGTTCCAATCTTCCAAAGGGGATTACAGCTTGTTGATTATCCATCCTAATCCTGATAGGGGAATAGATCAACTTAGGCTTTCCCATCAGTACCCAGGTCTGCTTCGTCATGACATTGACTTCCGACCCTAAGTCAAGGACCACATAGTTTATATCATACTCTCCAATTTGATCATTCAAGTGTAATTTCTTATTTTTCCTTCTCCTTTTAGAGACTTGGGGTACTTCTCTATTCAGTAAGGATATATCTTTCCTAGCTCATACTGTCTAATTAAATTGTGTAGCTCATGTACAGTGATTTCATCCTGAATCAACTTAATACAAGTATATAAGAATTCCATGATCTTGCTTACCTATTTTCCTTCTTTTGGTAGAGCAGACTGATCGAATGCCAGAAGCATTCCATATTCTCTTACTTTTGGTCATGTATTTGATGAATAACCTTGATCTCCCTTGAATTCTTTTCTTGGCTCCTCAAACATTTTTTTTTCTTTCTTTGCATCAAAAGTTTGTGTCTTCTCTACAACTTTCCTGACTCCTGATTCTTTTGTAGTCTTTCTCAAGGTCATTCTGTCTTCTCTAGTAATAGTGCCTCCTCTAGTGATAATAGCAACTCTAGGGTCCTCTCTGCGAGGTTCAAAGTATATCAGTTGCACTTGCAGGTTATGCTGAGGTCCTCGTCTCTCCTAAAGTTTATCTAGTAGCATAGGACAATCTTCAATAACATATTTGAATGAACTACAATAGCTAAAAGTAGTACAAGGGTTTTGATAGTCCCTTGATAAATGTCCTGGTTGTGCACAATTGTAATAGATGATATGTCCTTGACCTCAACCCATACCTCCTCCTCGTTCTCTTCCTCTGAATCCACCACGAGGGTTGAAGTTTCCTCGTCCTAGATAATTATATTGTGTATTGTTTCCTTCTTACTGTACTTCGCCTTGAATTTTGTATCTATGTATTGACCTTTCATGCATTAGGTCATAAGCCCTACAATCATAATCATCATTCCCCATGTACTTATAAAACATGCAGTACAGATTTGTGGGTGTATGAACATATTTTTTCATGTAATAGAACTCACCAGGGCGATGTCTATTTCTACATACCTCGCACCAAGGTAGGGTGACTTGCTTCAAAGGGCTCGAAGCTCCAGAGGCCAAGTATTCATGAAATAGGGGATAGTGCTCCTTGTCATGGCCTTCTGATTTTCATCTGACAAACCAGATGTCTTATCTTTTATATTTTCCTTTGTCCTTCTTCATATCTTTGACCTGCAGAGACAAACTGGTTAGCTGACTCAAGATTTGACTCATACCTAAGCTGGATTCTCCCATAGGGGCTAATTCTAGCTTCATGGTGATATCCAGCACCTCAGACTGTGAAGCAATATTTTGTTGCATCAGAGGGACTTTGATGTGTGGCAAGAGGGCAATAATGAACCATTCCTTGTTCTGCTCATTTGGGATTTGAAAACTCAGATGTCCTATCAAAGTCTTAAATCTCTGATCAAACTCCCACATAGGTTCATATATTCTCTACTTGATTTATTTTAGTTCTGTAATGCACTGTAATTTTGACTTAGGTTTCTTGAATTCATCAATTAGCAAAGTCTTAATGGCATTCAACGGTTTAGGTGCAGCTCCTTGGACAAATTTCATGTACCATCTCAGTGCGCGATCTCTTAGGAAAGTGTTGAATTGATCTCGTTTGACAGCTTCGCCAGTGATATTATTAATACTCCACACGGCTTCACAGAGGAACCATTATTGTTCAGGGTCTTCAGATCCATATCCTCTAAAGGTGGGTAACCTCATCTCATCTGCCATAGGTCTTCCTAGGTTTCCTGACTGAGTATGTGGTGGACTACTAGTGACAGTTCTCTGAATGCTTTGGTAACTCTGATTACTCTGATTTATTAACGTTGTTGAATGAATAGGAGGAATAAGAGTACTTACTTCAATAGTTTGTGTAGTTATGAAGTTTATGGCTCTTCCTGGTGAGGGTCTTCAACTTCCTCTTCCTATGCCCTAGAGGGTTCTGAAAGCTCTTCATTCGTCAGATCTATCTCTTCTTCACTGTAGAAACCCTCGTCCCCATAGTTCTTCTTAAACAGATTCGCAAGAGGAAATTATTTAAATACTCTCCCATTGTGTGTATGTCCATTCTCTATGTCATTGTCGATGTCCAAGTTCTTGAACATTAGCCTTTTTGAATCCGACCAACTATTGTATCTTCGAGATGTTCTTCTCATGCAATAGCATATTGATCCTCAACTTTAGAAAGTGTAAAAAATTTCCTTTGATTCCCTTGAATAAATATCTCTTGGCTTGGCTATATGATTCTACTCTATCAACATCAAACTCAGTGATGTACCCTCCAATGGTGCTATCAAACCAGTGATCAACTACTCTTAACACAATGTTATCAACTCTCTTGACCTTCTTGATCAACGTTGACCTCCAAACCACAAGAGGTCTAGATCTTATCTAAAACTGGGTATCTACTAACCTAGCTAACCACTCATATAGCTCCGGATGGATTCTACCAATGAAAATCATGTGTATATCGGTAAAGATATATATTCCTAACCAATCCTCTGTACTAAGATTAGGGTTCTTGTTATGGGCTTCAACGAAGTCCTTTTCTTGATCCTCTATCCACTTATGAATCTCTAACTTTGATGGAAACCACCTTGACATTCCCTCAATAAGATTCATGTCCTGTAAACTGAACCATTTGTTGGCACAGGGGCAGACCCAGGGTTAAACTCCAAGAGCACACCAACAAGCCCTAACTATTGGCCCTTTCGGCAACACCTACGAGGCAGATGTAGTCTCACCTGAAGCATCTATGGGGGGGTTGTTAGACAAAGATGTCTACAACTAAAGGGGATATGAAGTGTATCCAACACAAGAACAACACAGTATTTATATATCAATTGCCAGCTTATCTCTACTCCGCACAACTATCTATCAGATCTAACATAGTAATGCAATAGCATTATATCAAATGGAAAATAACAGAGAATTAATCACACACAACACAAGATATACATGGTTCACCCTCTCTCTAGGGCTACATCCATAGAACTATGCTTTATCATATATTAATATGAAGCATACATTTATTGTCTGTTCTCTTAGCTGACAAATCTTCTTTCTTCTCCTCTATGTCTCTCCCCTTCTTGCGCAACCAAGTGCAAGGCTGATCTTCGCACCCAACTAAAGATATTGCAATACTAGAAGGCTCTTACACTTAGCACATCTCTCTCACACAACAATAATCACTCATGCAAATATCAAAACTAGAACGAACCCTCTTCCCTCATCTAGGTTATTATTTATACATTAAAATACCTCATCGATAGCCTTAGGCTGAGACCTAAGTGTCAAAACCCTAGATACCAAAAACCTAGGTGTATAAAACCCTAGGTCAACTTGACCCACATTTTCAGGGCTTCACCATCCTGTCGTTCCTTCCTTCTCATGCGGTGCTCCAAAGCATCCAACGGTGGATTTTTCCACTTGTTGAGTTGTCTGCGATCCTTCTTCCTTATTGATATTTCATCCTCGATATCCTCGTCCAATGAATTTTTTTATCTTACTTCGCTCCACCTTTTATTCTCTTTTTCTCACTTCGACCCAGTAACAATCACTGTGTCTTCCGTGCAGTTTTCATTTTGCCTTCTCTTCCTTGATCATCACTTGCTTCCATAACCAAGGGCCAACAATGATCATGTTTTAAATTCCACAAGAATATTTGTAGAAGAGATTTTGTATTTAACAGTGACATATAATTGTTATATCAAGAGAATCCGGGAAATACATAATTTGTATAAAAATTTCTACATGGTATCAGAGCATAGAAAATTGCAGAAGTGAAGTAGAAGCTAGGTTTGTGATTGGATATTTTTCAAATTTGCAGAAAGACTTTTGTGGTGCTATAGCTGATTCAAGATCAAAACGGATTTCAATGGCTTGAGTTTAGAGTATGCACTCGAGGGAAACTCGAACTAAATTGCTTGGAAGTACAGGATGGAGGAAGTACTCAAAGATAATGGATTGAAGGAATTCATTCACAAAGATGTTCCTAATCTAGATGTTGCAAATGCTACAAATATTTATGCATGGAAAAATAAAGTGGCAAAGGCGAGGAGGATCCTGTTGGAGGGAGTACGAGACCACATTGTCTCAAACCTCCATGGGAAAGCCACACCATATGCAATGTGGAAGGCTTTAACGGATCTATTCCAAAACAGCAGTGACCATTGGAAATTGGTGCTCAAAGATAAACTTAGGAAGATTAAGATGGAGAAGGGTGACTCCATTCCAAAATATCTCATGAAGTTTGTCCAATGTCGGGATGAGCTAGGGAGTGTGGGAATAAAAATCCTTCATGATGATTTGGTGAGCTTGGCGCTCCTAGGACTTCCCAAGAGTTGGCACAATTATCAAGACTATGTCAATGGAAGGGAAAAATTTCCAGTTTGGGAATGACTATGGTCAAATCTAGTGCACGAGGAGTTCAAGTGGAACACCAGAGATGGATCTTCATCAAAGAATGATGATGAAGAGGATTGTGCTTTGGCTACCAAGGAAAGGAAAGGGAAGGGGAAGAAATTCCATTCAAAATCTGAGTCTAAAGGCAAGAATATGTATTTGTCCAAAGTGAAGTATTTTCACTATCACAAACATGGGCATCTCACTACTAACTGTCCGCAGAAGAAGAAGAAAAAAAAGGCTTCTAGAGATGCAACTGGTGAGGCCTGTTATCACTGAAATTTCATCCGCAAATGGTTACAGGAATCCAGCATCTTCAAAACAGTTACGAGGTCACCCATGGGCCAAAATTACCAAAAAGCATTTCCAAAAGGTCCAAAAACTATACAATCAATGATAAAATTAAGGTGTGTTATGACTACACAGGGCACGTGTGCACATGCGCGATACAGAAACACATGGAAAGTGCACATGCGCACAATGCACGACTATGGTCGCTAAAAGCTGTGCACATATGAGAACGAAAAATTTATGAGATTGGTCGGCCTCCCACCCACTTTTGGTTCAGCTTCCAAGTTGATTTTACACCCAAACCTCGGTTGGATCCGACTGGGTGGCTGGTCAAAGACCTAAAAATTCCCTAAATAGCCTCTTTTCACACTATAACTTGGTTGCACAATACCTCAAAGTGGTTCTATAAAACAAGGCCATGGGTGCACTCCATTTTCAAGGAATTCATTTGCAAGGTTATGTTGTTGCTATTCTCTTGGGGAATCCTCTTTTCTCACCAAGAGTATACTAGCACCATTACATTGGAGCAATCCATCTCACCTCTTGACTGGATTAGCTTGGGATTCTTTCACCATTTCTTTCAAAGTTGTAAGAAAATCTTAGTTGTGGGGGTCCAAGAGCCCTCCCTTGGAGGAAGAAGGGACCCAAAGTCCTCTTTCTTCTTGGTGTTTTCTTTTCACTAATATAATCCTTCCCATTGGTGACATGAGTCTTATTAGTTTTTTGTTCTTATGTCCTTATGCTCAATAGTTTAGTTGTTCTTTCATTTCTTAGTTTAATTATTATCTTAGTATTTTATGTTTCTTTCTCTAACCCTTTCCTTTACAGCTATCTTGCTTAACTAACCCAACTAAGCTTGTAAGCACCTCTGTTTTGCTCATTTAGGTGAAAAAAGAGGTGCAACAAGGCCCTTGTCTCGCAATTTGAACTTGAATTCTCCTTGATTTCATGCATGGATTCAAGTGCATTGGGATCCGTGTGGTATTTGGATAGTGGCGCTTCCTTCCACATGATGGGAGATAAGGATATTTTCAGTGACTTGGAGGAGAAAGATCTCCAAATGCATATAGAGATGGGTGATGTTGGATGATACAATGCGACTGGAATTGGTACCATTACCTTCCAGAGGGATTCAGGTAAACCATTTCAATTGAAATATGTTATGCATGTTCCAAGTCTGGAGAAAAACTTGGTCTCGGTCGCAATGCTAGAGGACAGAGGCTATGACGTTGTTTTCAGCGATGGAAAATATTTTCGGTGACATAAAACAATGATTCAAGTCAAGAACATAGGGATTTGAGTTAAGAATCTCTACAAGCTGGAGGTAGATGGTTGCACTTCCATGATGGGCAAGGAAGAAAAAGTGGTGAGTCGAGATGAGGGAAAATTATGGCAAAAGTGATTGGACCATCTTCATCATGGAGCCTTGAAAATCATGCAGCAAATATATGCTAGACTTTCAATGGGAACACTTTCTCAGTTAGATTAGTGCAAGGGTTGCACCATGGGGAAGTATGTAAAGTCCAACTTTCATGAAAAGGAGAACTATGCTTCTGTGATCCTAGAGAGAGTTCACACAGACATGTGTGGACCATTCTTGGTTGCTTCAACAACAAAACATAAGTATTATGTTATTTTTGTTGATGACTTTTCTCGTAAATGTTGGATCTTCTTCATGCAGAAGAAGGATCAAACATTCTCAAAGTTCTGTGAGTTTAAATCATTGGTGGAGAAATATTTGGGGAAGTAAGTGAAGGCTCCGAGGAGCGATAATGGTGGAGAATACATCTCTAACGAATTCAAAGACTTATGTATAAAATAAGGAATTCTAAGAGAACTCATAGTGCCTCATAACCCATAGCAAAATGGGGTTACAGAGAGGAAGAATAGAATGATCATGGGTGCAACACGAGTGATGTTGCATGATCGAGGCCTACCAATGCATTTGTGGGTAGAAGCATGAAACATTACGGTTTATGTGCAAAATCATTGTCCTCGTAGAGTACTTGGCATGAGTACACCTGAAGAAGCTTTCACTGGTAAGAAACCTGATGTTTCTCATTTTAATATTTTTGGCTCATCTGTTTATGTGCATGTGACCAATAACACCAAGAAGAAGATGGAGCTTACTGCTAAAGTTGGGATATTTGTGGGATACATAGAAACACCCCATAATTATCGTGTGTATTTTCCAAACAATAGAATGATTGTTGTGTGACGGGATATAAAATTTGATGAGGGGAAAGCCATGCGGATGTCCCTTGAGAGGGATTTGGACTTGCATGCAGAGGAGGAACTGTTGGTTCCCAAAGATGAGTCTCAAGATGTGGATCAGCCACATGAGGAGGTTCATGGAATGGAAGAATCCACTCATGCAGAGCCATCCTTCATAAATGGTAGAAAGTGCACCACGGAAGCTAATAGATTGAGACTAGATGCTGCACAGAATGTAGGAACCCCTACTTCACAGCACAGATAGAGACAACCTCTTGATCGATTTATTGGATACATGGCTCTCATGAGAAAATGTATTGTAACTTAACCATATTCATTTCAATAAGAAGTGCAGGATCCCACTTGGGTTGATGCAATGGTGGAGGATTATGACTCCATTGTCAAAAATAGTGCATGGGAAATTGTCCCAAGATCGGTCGAAAAATCAGTGGTAGGTTTGAGATGGATCTACAAGGTAAAGCAAGATGTTGATGGGAGTGTTGAGAAATAAAAGGCCAGATTTGTGGCTCGGGGCTTCTCACAGATCCAAGGGAAAGATTATGAATAAATCTTTGCACCTTTCGCACGGTATTATTCCATAAGTACCATCCTTGCTCTCTCATCGCATATGGGTTGGTGTATTCATCAGATGGATGTAAAAATTGTGTTTCTCAATGGGATCACTGAGGAAGAAGTGTGCATAGAACATCCTGAAGGATTTGAGATATTCAGTAGCAAGTCGCATGTGTGTCGACTCAAAATAGCATTGTATGGGATGAAGCAAGCACCCCATGCTTGGTACACTCGAATAGACAACTATTTCACTGGACTGGGCTTCACCAAAAGTGAAGTGGATGCAAACCTATAACAAATTGTGGTGGAGGGTAAGCTTTTAATCATTGTTCTTTATGTTGATGATTTAATATTGACTAGTGATGAGAAGTTGATACACTCATGCAAGGAGGACCTTGCAAAGGAGTTTGAGATGAAGGATATGGGCCTCCTTCATTATTTCCTTGGATTGGAAATATGGCAGTGAGATGGTGAAATTTTTGTGTCTCAAAGCAAGTATGCAAGGTAGATACTGGGTAAGTTTCACATGGAGGGTTGCAAACCCATGGATACTCCTCTTCTAGGAAACTGGAAGAAAGAGGATGCTACTTCTGGAGAGGTAGTGGATGCTACTGTCTATCGACACTTAGTGGGTTTGCTAATGTATCTAGTGAACACGAGACCGAACATTTGCTATGCGGTTAACCAGCTGAGTCAAGTGATGGTTAAGACTACCAAGCTCTTTTGGAAGGCAGGTAAGCATGTCCTGAGATACCTGAGGGGCACATCTGAGTATGGATTATGGTACCAATAGACGGATGAGGTGAAGTTGCATGACTTCATGGATGCAGATTGAGCAGGCAGACCAATGGATAGAAAGAGCACATCAGGGGGGATCTTTAGTATCAGATATACAGTTGTTTCTTTGTACAGTAGGAAACAGATATCTGTGGCACTCAGTTCAGTGGAAGCGAAATACATGGCAATGATTCAAGTTGCATGTGAGGCTATCTGGATGAGAAAGATCTTGGTTGGTTTGTTTGGTTATCATTTAGATCCGATAGTGATTCATTGTGATAATCATAGTTTCATTAAACTCTAGATTAATCATGTGTTTTGTGATAGATCTAAGAATATAGATATCTGGTATCATCATATCAGATATTGTGTGCAACCAAAGATCATGTTGCTTCAGTGCATTCCTATGGAAGATCAAGATGTAGACATTCTAACAAAGGTGCTCACCAAGGGCAAATTCGAATACCATAGAGACAGGATCGGGGTGAAGGATAATCCATTTTCTTGTTGAGAGGGAGTGTTGAGATTCAACAAGAAAATCCTAGTGAAAATTATGTACCTACACTAGGATGGAGCCTCATGCTATTTTTAGGTGGAAGTCTATTTTTAGATGATGAGAAAATTCTATTTATAAATGATGTCTATTTATTGATGGTGAGAAAATTCTATTTATAGATGTATGTCGACTATTATTATCCCTAATAATAGTTGGACAATAAATATTAATCTATTCTCAATGAGCACATGGAAATAGTTAAATGAAGTGGAAAATTAGTTAGCTATAGGAAATTCGAGTTCAAAGGTTAGTTGGTGGGACATGCAAGTCGAATTAGTTGTAACTCAGTGATTTGAAGTTGTAACAGAGTTGTATGTGTAGTTATGTGAGTTGTAAAGTAGTTTAACTCAGTTAAGTGAGTTAAGCTTAGTTGTACTAGTTGTAACTGAACTTACACTAGAGAGAGATCAATGAATTAAGTATTAATTAATTCACAATCAGTTATATCACATGAAACTGAAGATTTACCACTGTTAACTACATGCATGCCAGATCCAGTGGAGACCCAGTTGAGATGAAGGTGAAAGGGATAGTTTGACTATCAGTTGTGACTTTAGTGGCTCCACTCATGCAACCACACACAAATTGGATGTTTCCATGAGGATTGTGTAGCCTAGGCAAGACAGATTCATTCATTTTAGGGATTTCCATTAGCAGGGATTGCGCAGAGGAGGCAGGCTATCTGGAGGCAGTAAATTGCACATGAATTTGCTAATTTTTGTATGACAGTGTGAGATTATTGTATATTGTACTGATATCTCTTGGATTAGAATTTTGTATG
>ML834331.1:29087-49983 GCA_009831015.1 Picea engelmannii
TGGGTGGCTGGTCAAAGACCTAAAAATTCCCTAAATAGCCTCTTTTCACACTATAACTTGGTTGCACAATACCTCAAAGTGGTTCTATAAAACAAGGCCATGGGTGCACTCCATTTTCAAGGAATTCATTTGCAAGGTTATGTTGTTGCTATTCTCTTGGGGAATCCTCTTTTCTCACCAAGAGTATACTAGCACCATTACATTGGAGCAATCCATCTCACCTCTTGACTGGATTAGCTTGGGATTCTTTCACCATTTCTTTCAAAGTTGTAAGAAAATCTTAGTTGTGGGGGTCCAAGAGCCCTCCCTTGGAGGAAGAAGGGACCCAAAGTCCTCTTTCTTCTTGGTGTTTTCTTTTCACTAATATAATCCTTCCCATTGGTGACATGAGTCTTATTAGTTTTTTGTTCTTATGTCCTTATGCTCAATAGTTTAGTTGTTCTTTCATTTCTTAGTTTAATTATTATCTTAGTATTTTATGTTTCTTTCTCTAACCCTTTCCTTTACAGCTATCTTGCTTAACTAACCCAACTAAGCTTGTAAGCACCTCTGTTTTGCTCATTTAGGTGAAAAAAGAGGTGCAACAAGGCCCTTGTCTCGCAATTTGAACTTGAATTCTCCTTGATTTCATGCATGGATTCAAGTGCATTGGGATCCGTGTGGTATTTGGATAGTGGCGCTTCCTTCCACATGATGGGAGATAAGGATATTTTCAGTGACTTGGAGGAGAAAGATCTCCAAATGCATATAGAGATGGGTGATGTTGGATGATACAATGCGACTGGAATTGGTACCATTACCTTCCAGAGGGATTCAGGTAAACCATTTCAATTGAAATATGTTATGCATGTTCCAAGTCTGGAGAAAAACTTGGTCTCGGTCGCAATGCTAGAGGACAGAGGCTATGACGTTGTTTTCAGCGATGGAAAATATTTTCGGTGACATAAAACAATGATTCAAGTCAAGAACATAGGGATTTGAGTTAAGAATCTCTACAAGCTGGAGGTAGATGGTTGCACTTCCATGATGGGCAAGGAAGAAAAAGTGGTGAGTCGAGATGAGGGAAAATTATGGCAAAAGTGATTGGACCATCTTCATCATGGAGCCTTGAAAATCATGCAGCAAATATATGCTAGACTTTCAATGGGAACACTTTCTCAGTTAGATTAGTGCAAGGGTTGCACCATGGGGAAGTATGTAAAGTCCAACTTTCATGAAAAGGAGAACTATGCTTCTGTGATCCTAGAGAGAGTTCACACAGACATGTGTGGACCATTCTTGGTTGCTTCAACAACAAAACATAAGTATTATGTTATTTTTGTTGATGACTTTTCTCGTAAATGTTGGATCTTCTTCATGCAGAAGAAGGATCAAACATTCTCAAAGTTCTGTGAGTTTAAATCATTGGTGGAGAAATATTTGGGGAAGTAAGTGAAGGCTCCGAGGAGCGATAATGGTGGAGAATACATCTCTAACGAATTCAAAGACTTATGTATAAAATAAGGAATTCTAAGAGAACTCATAGTGCCTCATAACCCATAGCAAAATGGGGTTACAGAGAGGAAGAATAGAATGATCATGGGTGCAACACGAGTGATGTTGCATGATCGAGGCCTACCAATGCATTTGTGGGTAGAAGCATGAAACATTACGGTTTATGTGCAAAATCATTGTCCTCGTAGAGTACTTGGCATGAGTACACCTGAAGAAGCTTTCACTGGTAAGAAACCTGATGTTTCTCATTTTAATATTTTTGGCTCATCTGTTTATGTGCATGTGACCAATAACACCAAGAAGAAGATGGAGCTTACTGCTAAAGTTGGGATATTTGTGGGATACATAGAAACACCCCATAATTATCGTGTGTATTTTCCAAACAATAGAATGATTGTTGTGTGACGGGATATAAAATTTGATGAGGGGAAAGCCATGCGGATGTCCCTTGAGAGGGATTTGGACTTGCATGCAGAGGAGGAACTGTTGGTTCCCAAAGATGAGTCTCAAGATGTGGATCAGCCACATGAGGAGGTTCATGGAATGGAAGAATCCACTCATGCAGAGCCATCCTTCATAAATGGTAGAAAGTGCACCACGGAAGCTAATAGATTGAGACTAGATGCTGCACAGAATGTAGGAACCCCTACTTCACAGCACAGATAGAGACAACCTCTTGATCGATTTATTGGATACATGGCTCTCATGAGAAAATGTATTGTAACTTAACCATATTCATTTCAATAAGAAGTGCAGGATCCCACTTGGGTTGATGCAATGGTGGAGGATTATGACTCCATTGTCAAAAATAGTGCATGGGAAATTGTCCCAAGATCGGTCGAAAAATCAGTGGTAGGTTTGAGATGGATCTACAAGGTAAAGCAAGATGTTGATGGGAGTGTTGAGAAATAAAAGGCCAGATTTGTGGCTCGGGGCTTCTCACAGATCCAAGGGAAAGATTATGAATAAATCTTTGCACCTTTCGCACGGTATTATTCCATAAGTACCATCCTTGCTCTCTCATCGCATATGGGTTGGTGTATTCATCAGATGGATGTAAAAATTGTGTTTCTCAATGGGATCACTGAGGAAGAAGTGTGCATAGAACATCCTGAAGGATTTGAGATATTCAGTAGCAAGTCGCATGTGTGTCGACTCAAAATAGCATTGTATGGGATGAAGCAAGCACCCCATGCTTGGTACACTCGAATAGACAACTATTTCACTGGACTGGGCTTCACCAAAAGTGAAGTGGATGCAAACCTATAACAAATTGTGGTGGAGGGTAAGCTTTTAATCATTGTTCTTTATGTTGATGATTTAATATTGACTAGTGATGAGAAGTTGATACACTCATGCAAGGAGGACCTTGCAAAGGAGTTTGAGATGAAGGATATGGGCCTCCTTCATTATTTCCTTGGATTGGAAATATGGCAGTGAGATGGTGAAATTTTTGTGTCTCAAAGCAAGTATGCAAGGTAGATACTGGGTAAGTTTCACATGGAGGGTTGCAAACCCATGGATACTCCTCTTCTAGGAAACTGGAAGAAAGAGGATGCTACTTCTGGAGAGGTAGTGGATGCTACTGTCTATCGACACTTAGTGGGTTTGCTAATGTATCTAGTGAACACGAGACCGAACATTTGCTATGCGGTTAACCAGCCGAGTCAAGCGATGGTTAAGACTACCAAGCTCTTTTGGAAGGCAGGTAAGCATGTCCTGAGATACCTGAGGGGGACATCTGAGTATGGATTATGGTACAGATAGACGGATGAGGTGAAGTTGCATGACTTCATGGATGCAGATTGAGCGGGCAGCCCAATGGATAGAAAGAGCACATCAGGGGGGATCTTTAGTATCAGATCTACAATTGTTTCTTTGTACAGTAGGAAACAGATATCTATGGCACTCAGTTCAGTGGAAGCGGAATACATGGCAACGATTCAAGTTGCATGTGAGGCTCTCTGAATGAGAAATATCTTGGTTGGTTTTTTTGGTTATCATTTAGATCCGATAGTGATTCATTGTGATAATCACAGTTTCATTAAACTCTAGATTAATCATGTGTTTCGTGATAGATATAAGCATATAGATATCTGGTATCATCGTATCAGAGATTGTGTGCAACCAAAGATCATGTTGCTTCAGTACATTCCTATGGAAGATCAATATGTAGACATTCTAACAAAGGTGCTCACCAAGGGAAAATTCGAATACCATAGAGACAGGATCGGGGTGAAGGATAATCCATTTTCTTGTTGAGAGGGAGTGTTGAGATTCAACAAGAAAATCCTAGTGAAAATTATGCACCTACACTAGGATGGAGCCTCATGCTATTTTTAGGTGGAAGTCTATTTTTAGATGATGAGAAAATTATATTTATAAATGATGTCTATTTATTGATGGTGAGAAAATTCTATTTATAGATGTATGTCGACTATTATTATCCCTAATAATAGTTGGACAATAAATATTAATCTATTCTCAATGAGCACTTGGAAATAGTTAAATGAAGTGGAAAATTAGTTAGCTATAGGAAATTTGAGTTCAAAGGTTAGTTGGTGGGACATGCAAGTCGAATTAGTTGTAACTCAGTGATTTGAAGTTGTAACAGAGTTGGATGTGTAGTTATGTGAGTTGTAAAGTAGTTTAAATCAGTTAAGTGAGTTAAGCTTAGTTGTACTAGTTGTAACTGAACTTACACTAGAGAGAGATCAATGAATTAAGTATTAATTAATTCACAATCAGTTATATCACATGAAACTGAAGATTTACCACTGTTAACTACATGCATGTCAGATCCAGTGGAGACCTAGTTGAGATGAAGGTGAAAGGGATAGTTTGACTATCAGTTGTGACTTTAGTGGTTGCACTCATGCAACCACACACAAATTGGATGTTTCCATGAGGATTGTGTAGCCTAGGCAAGACAGATTCATTCATTGTAGGGATTTCCATTAGCAGGGATTGCGCAGAGGAGGCAGGCTATCTGGAGGCAGTAAATTGCACATGAATTTGCTAATTTTTGTATGACAGTGTGAGATTATTGTATATTGTACTGATATCTCTTGGATTAGAATTTTGTATGAGATTGTTTCATGATCCATGATATATACATAATATATGATAGTGGGGTTTTTATCTTTATGCTTTCCTGGTAAAACATCTGTGTTATGTGTGATTGATCTTTCTTCTTGATATTTCAATTGGCGATCATGTTTTAAATTCCACAAGAATATTTGTAGAAGCGATTATGTATTTAACAGTGGCATATAATTGTTAGATCATGAGAATCCAGGAAATACATAATTTGTATTAAAATTTCTACACCTAGGGATATTACAGAAGGCATGCAACACAACAGTCTACATCCGAAACCGATGTTCTCAAAGGATCTTGGAGGAAAAGACACCATAGGAGGCATTCACTAGTGTGAGGCCAGAGGTGAGTCATTTTTTACATATTTGGTTTTTTAGTTTATATCCATGTATTGATATAGAAGAGAACCAAGTTGGAGCCCTCCAACAAGAAGGGTTTATTTTTGGGTTAGAGTGATAATTCAAAGTCTTACAGGGTCTTTATCCATTGCAAAGGAAGACACTGGTGATATGATATGTAAATTTTGAGGAAGAGTTTGCATCTAGAAAATTCCATGAGCCTATTCCAATGATAGAGGATCAGGAGCAGGAAGCTCCAATAATTGAGCCAAGGTCACCGATGATTTCTATAGTGGTACAACAGCCTTCAGGTGAATAGGGGGACATAGGATCCCCTTCCACTTCTGTCAAGACACCTTGATGGTTAATTCAAACATTGAGGGATGCTCAAGAGAATGTTTAGACTCTGTTGAGCACTCAACACACCCTAAAAATACTATGTCAAATTTTAGTTTTTGGGTACCACTTGATCCTTTGCACTGTCTAATTCGACTTCATTGTGAAAAATCTTTCATTTTCTTATCATTTTTTACTCTCATTAAGTATTTCAAAGTTTGCTTGAATCTATGAAAACTCATGAATTAAAAATACTTAAACACTTAAATAAGGAATCAACAGACAAAACACTTTCCCCCAACGTGCTCAAAGATTCAGCATCAAAAGGAATTAAAAGATAAAAGAAAATCATTCAAAACGCCGCAGTCACTGAGCGCTGATCTTCACCAGCATCGACAAAAGAAAGTTTTCCTTTGTGACAAGAATCACACAAGGATATCGTTGATAACCTATCCCCTTCGACATTGGAAAAATGCAAAGAGAGTAAACGTTAACGAAGAAAGAAATAATATCGTCAAAATATGATACTCGAGATGCTTAGCAAAATCAGGGAAGACCAAATTGGGACGAATATTCGGACCATGCTAAAGTCTTTTCTCCGATCATCGAATTCTGAAAAATTTAGGCATCATGATTTTTTGAGGATGCTAACCCAAAGGAAGCTACGTGATAGGTTTATCCCTAAACGTCGATCCCCGATACCTTTTTGGCATCACCAATCCGAGGTTTATCTTAGAGATAAATACTTGAATAAATTTCCGAGTCTGACCAAGACCCGCAAGCTAAGTCATTGGTCTTCGATGTCACATGTCCCAAGCTAGTTGTGCCATGTTAGCATTGTACGATGAAATCGATCGACATCGAAGGTTTTCCCAGAAGGATATCAACGAAAAAAAACACAAAGCAACTCGGAGCACCACTGAGTATGAATTGGAGGCTAACTTGGAGGAAATATGGTTTTTCTGAATGATGCAAACAAGGGACGCTGCGTAGAGAATCCCAGGCTCGAAAGTACATTATGAATCAGATGGGAAAAGATATGGACAAAGCGCACAGGAAATACATACACAAAGAAAGGAAACAATACATTCAACTGCTACAACTAGAATCCTTTCATCAATGTTCCATGACTTTTACAGTAGATTTCGGTCGAGCTCAAATTACATACAACAGATGTTCTCAACACTATTTGGCCAACCAATCTGGTTTACATTGAAAACTTGAAATTTACATGCGAAGGCGTCCCTTAGGTTTCCCTGCTCTCTAGTTACTATCCCTAGAATCCAGGAGACAGATCTTATTTTCTTCCGACGTCCGTTGTGCTTCACGCAGCTGCACAATTGTATCTTGCACTTTCCGGAGCTATATTTTGATCCATGTCATGTTCCCTTCATGGCCTTTTGATGCTGACACCTCAAGGGTCTTTTCCTTCAACTGTCGTCTTAATTCTTTGTTTTCCTGATAGAGTTTGGCAAGGGCAAGGTGTGTTTGTTTCAGTTATTGAGTCATCTCTCAAACGTTAGCGCCCATGGCATCTATCCTCCTCATTTTGATCCCTCTTTCCCAAAGTGTGCCTTCAACAGGCTCTAGATGAATAGTATACATAAGTAATTCCTTAGAGACCAATATTGCACGTGGCCCGCTTAAGACTTGGGTTTCCCCAGCTTCCTTGTTCTTCCTTGGCCTACCCCTTCTCTAGGGTATCCGATGTTGGGGAGACATGTATTGAAACATCCTTCCTTCTGGTGTGATTTATTTCACTTCGACCTTTGTGAGGTGTGATATCATTGTTTTCGTGCACATATGGGAATCCCCCTTTGAAACCTCAGGGTTTCCTGCTACGAGTAAGAATGAATCCCAGTCTCTTTGGGGCTCAGGCATGGAACTTTTGCTGCTTCGCATGCCCCCTCTTATGTTTTGATAGGTTCTCATGGTGAAAAATGTATATGTCTTATACATGGGGGATTTGAAGAGGGCCTGAGGGTAAAAACTTGATCAATCTGGGCTCGCGAGATGAACTACCAACAATGCATAAGCTCGGTTGGTGAGTAGAATGCATGCAGAACATCCAAAATTTATAATTGAGCATGCATTAGGTAGAAATGTGCCAGGGAACACTAAATTCATGGCGACTGGATGTTTTGAAGAGAACTGAATATTTTCTATAGCACATCCACATGACGAGTACATTTTGGGGCATGCGAGGTACAATTGTTAAGAGTTGTAGGGCATATGTGATACGAGCATCGTGATTTTTTTATCCTTCCAGCCTTCATGATGAGTTGATGATGGTTGTTGCACTTACCCACGTGACTTTTGTTTAGACAACTTGCCTCGACCTGAAGCATAATGAATTCCCTTATGACAGGACCTGACTCATTTGGAGCATACTCGTACTCTTGACACATGTTTGACTCTAACATCCTTTCCCGACTCCAAGGGCCAACCAGGCACTGGAATGACTTCGAATCAGATAATTATTCTGTACCTGATATTTCATGTTGTGGCACATGGATGTAACCCGACTGAGACCTACCCTAACAAGAGAAAAAATGACGGCGCAAATAGGAGCAATGAAAGCAATTCAAAAGTTGCAGAGATCTCGTAAGTATCAAATGACTAGGTTTAACCAGCTTTATAGGTATGTACGAGTATGGATTTTTCATTCTTACACTTCATACATATATTTTACCCAGCGTTGCTCTATACATGGTCTCTAAAGGATTTTATGTTTTGATTGTAGGAAATATGACTCTGAGTATTGGGAAAACATGGTGCAGGAGTCTCATCGAGATTTTCAGGAAAAATGGGCCTAGTGTGAAGAGAGATGAGTCAAAATAAACAATGCAATGAAGGATATAGGACTCCTCAAGTTTGGCACACCCGACAACGTTTTTAACTTGCGCAACATAGTCGAATCGCACATCGAGCAAGATTCACCATGGGCCGAAGAACTAGAAAAGGTGGTAGACATAGCGCAAGGTCAGGTGTGACAGTTTATGGAACACTCGATCAAATCTCAGGCTATGCTGCAATATTTAAGTGCCAGTATAGTCAAGTATTGGGCACATGTGGTAGAGATAAGATAAATTTGCGTGGCTCTGATGGAACAACATAGATTCCCATACGCCAACATCTATGAGGAGTTGTTCATCAAGTGGGTGGAGGATGAGAAGAGTCACCCTTTTATGTGGTATCTTGAGATGATTCGTAGACAAATTGATAGGAGAGAATGCCACGTGGTGAATTTTGTTTTACTTATCTTCACTTTAGCCATTATTTTTAGTTAATTTTATGTTATAAATAAGAGCATCAACCGATTAGTTAAAGGTCGATGGTTGTTGCAAGAAACTCTCATTTCTAGTTTTGTTAAGAATTATTTTGGAGCTACCTTTAATTGAGAAGTCCTTCTGGACCAGAGAAAAGTTTATGTTTTCATCAAATGCGTGTATGATTAGATGTGAAGAAGAACTATTTCCTATTTTGTCTCATGAATGGATGCAGTAACGAGTAAGAGCTATTAAATCTACTGATAAGCTATCTGATGCAATGTTTTATAGTTCTTTCTTTAATGATGAAAATGAATCTGTGTTATTATGTGATTGATGATTAGAGTTGAGTGAATTATTTTACTTTCCATAATTTATCACATGCATGTTTTCTTATGATAATTTGTTTCTCAGTCAGTAATTGGACTATTCACATGGTTAGCGTATTAGTACTGGGCATGTGATAGACGATCATTGCCTGCATGCTAGGGTGTAAGGGTTATCCCAAGCCCAACCTCTTCTCCATTAGTTAAAGTTTTTTCTCATTTGTTTCTTAGTTGGTTTATACCGTATTTCCATATTATATCAGTCCTACCTAAGAGAAAATACAAAAAGAGAACGTATGAACCGAAAGAGAGGCCTTCACAAGAAAACGTAAAGCCCATCAATTAATTTGTTGGATCGCAAGATCTGGAGAACCATTCCACTATTAAACATTGCAAAGTCTAATTAGGCCTCGATGGCAGGTTTGGTTCCTGTTGTTGAGTTAAAGGGATTTAGGACCCATCAACAAAATTGGTGCTAGAAGGAGGGCCTAAAGAATGAATGGTTGAATACATATTCCATATAATATTTCAGACAACCTGTAGATTCAAAACATCCCACATGCATGGATAGTCATTCCAAAGACAACCCACACACAATGAGTACTCCTGAAACAAGTGACTCACCCCATCCTAAGGAAGAACTCTTTTTCCCTGAAATACCTTATGCTCTTCCTCATGAGGAATTAAATCAATTCAGAAGAATCACAAGAGCATACGCCTGAAAGATCGGTGCATTTTCCTGAGCTCTAATACTTCCTCAAAGACAAAAAATAAGAAGACCAGTTGACGACACCCCCAACCAAGTTTGTGTGCACAAAGTAGAAGACTTAGTAGATTTCACAATCACCAAAATTGAAAACCCTCTTAATCTAATCCCCAAAACTCCAGTCGGTGATGTCTTTGAGCCAGACAATTTTTCGGAAGAAGAAGAATTTAACTCAGGATTCGAAGATATGGAAGATGAAAAATACCATGATGAAGAAAGGGGAAACCCACCTCAGAACAATCAACCTTTGTTGGCCAAAGATGCTTTGGCCATACGAGGACAAGTACATAATCTTCCCCGACATCTAGAGAAGTTACTCCCTAAGTTTGACCCCAAGACCTCAGGATTTCCTAAAGATCATATCAAGAAATTCATACTAGTGATCAGACTTATGAATGCCCAACATGAAGACATATTATGCAGGCTATACCCCTATACTTTTGAGAATTCAACTTCCACGTGGTATTTTAGTCTTCCTGTAGGATCTATAACTAGTTGGAAGAAGTTCCACAAGGTTTTTTTAGATAAATTTGCAGAAGAAACTACTACGAGAGCGATGATGGCTGAGTTGTTCACCACCACCATGAGTTCAAAGGAAAGGGTCAAATACTTTAATAAAATATTCACTACCATCTTAAAAAAATTCCAACCTAAATCTAAACCTACTCAAGAGTTGCAAATCAAAGTATACACTAATTCCCTCCCAGCTTCTATTTCCATGTTTGTGAAGAGGGCTTCCAAACTAACCCTATATGAGAATTTTGAAGAAGCCAAAATGATAGAGTTCCAAATGAAAGGATGTAAAGAGGGCCAGGTCTCTTTAGTTAAGAAATAAGTTCAGCCTCCTCCCAGGAGAGGGCTCTTATTAACTAAACCCATAGGGAAATAAACAGAGAAAGGTCCTGAAAAGGGTAATGGAGACATAGAATACCTACAACGCATGGTTAAGAAGTTATCAAATGAAATCATAGACATGAAAAGAAGTGCAGGGGAGGGAAAACAAGGACAAAGGCCCTATAAGCCTTTCTTTAAAAGGAACCCACCGTTCAAAACAATTGAACCTCCCCCAACTAACTTAAATATCGATCTGGGAAATGTAGCATCTGATTCTTTCTATACTTATCACCAGGAAAACCACTCTGAAAGAGATTGTCCTCAATGGGTGCATGCCATGAATTTGATGGCCAACTGATTTCTAGACGAAGTCTCCTTGACCAAACAATCAAGCGGTTCAGTTATGAATGTTGTTGATTAGGAAGATATTGATCCACCCCGAATATACATCCATACTAATATGGGATCCTGACCTAATCATGCCTTCTGACAATTTTTTTGAGTTTCAAGAACCATCCTCTGAAGTCTTGGTTGTGCAAACATGAAATAGGGGTCAACCTGTCTCAAACAACCTTGATACTACCCAAACTTCAGGAGGAAGCTCAACTCCTGATCACCCTAAAGCACCTTTTTCTCCTTGTAAGAACCCTATAAGCATCCATACCTGAGAATCTCTCAATCTATATTACAATGTAGTTGAAGATTTGAAGAAGTTGGAGGCTAATATATCAGTTATAGACATATGTAGAATCCCTTAGCAAAAGGACTTCCTACTACAAGCTTTGAAATTAGTAGAAAATCATATGACAAGCACTGACCCAAGAAGGAATATATCTCCCACAGATCTAGTGAATAAACCAATTGTGAACGCTTGCTCTGAATATAAGAAGGGGAAACCTTTTGTTCCACCATTCCTTTTAACATTTGAAGTTTTCGATAGGAACCTCCACAATTGTTTGGTCGATTTAGGAGCATCTTCCAATGTTATGCCACTATCTATTTGCAAAAACTAAATGCAGTACCTATCAAAAGTAACAAACATGTAATACAACTAGACATAACCCAAGTCAAGGTCATGGGAGAAATCAAAGATTTAATGATCAAAATAGAGACACATCCTAAATTTGTGCAAGTGATTGACTTCATTCTAGTAGATATACCAAAATATTACAAGTTATTATTAAGTCAAGATTGGTCTGAAATGTTGAATGGATACTTTAGTACAGATTGGGCTCACCTATGGTTTCCATTAAAGGGGCACCAATTATGATTAGAATTGATAGGGAAAGATATCTGAAACATATTGTCATTGATCTAGAAACCCTAAATGAGCCCTCGTCAAAAGATTTCCCTGTGCTAGGAAATTATTCTTCTGATTCCTACTTCAAGAAATTCTCCCCTCTCTTGTCTGATGTCCATCTCACTAATAACTCCAAAATGATTTTTTGAGAGGAGTTGCCGACAGTGGAGGAAGAAACCCTCTTTCACCAAGAACCTGCATTAGAAATCATGGAACTAACAGGAGTAAAAGAGGAAACTGATACATTTTTCCCATAAGTTTAGACCCTATATTTTGATGGATCTAAATCACAAGAAGGGTCAGGAGCAGGGTTTATCCTCATTAATCCAAAGGGCAAACAATATTTCCTATCTTGTAGACTAGAATTCAAATGCACAAATAACACTATCAAGTATGAAGCTCTAGTACAAGGGCTAAATAAGGCCATAGACCTGAACGTTCAAGAATTGAAGGTTTTCGGAGATTCTAAAATCATTTTCAGATAGATAAGGAATACTATACATTGCAATTCTCCACACCTGGATAATTACCAATAGGAAGTGCACACGCTAATAGAGCATTTTGAAGCTTTCAATATTACAGCGATTCCAAGGGAGAATAACATTCTTGTTGATTCTCTGGTCACCATTGCCTCAAGGATATCACCTCTATAGGATTATGAAGCTTCTCAGTTCACTGTAGAACTTTCATATAAACCCTCGGTGCCCAACAATATTTCTAATTGGAAGTTTTTTGAGGGAGACGAATAGATTATAAACTTTCTGACAAATCACGACAATTTTAAAGATTTGTCCATTGACGATGAAGCATTCCAGAAATAGTTGATGGAAATCAACCTTCATGTAAATCAATTGATTGACAAATCAAAGTCTCACATGATACCAAAGGGGATAGCCAACTTAGAAAACCTTTTTGATCTAAAGGAATGATTTAAGGGGTCTAAAAATGTGAAGGTTGGTAGTTCTTGTCCCATGCATGAAACTATAAATCTCGGAACCCCAAAAAATCAAAAAAATTTAAACCTCGGTAAGATGATATCTAAAGAGGAAAAGAAGGCATATATCAAACTCTTCAGAAAATATCAATATGTCTTTGTGTGGTCCCACCGATATCTAAAAAATTATGATATATGTATCATTAAACACATTATCACGTTAAAACTTGAAGTGAAACCCTTCCAACAAAAGCTTTGAAAGTATCACCCATCCCTAGAGCCTCTCACGTGTCAGGAGTTAAAGAAACTATTAGATGCCAAAATTATCTTCCAAGTTAGACACTCTGCATGGGTAGCTAATTTAGATCCTGTAAGGAAAAAATCTGGGAAGATTCGCTTATGCATAGATTTCAAAAACCTCAACAGAGCTTCAGAAAAGGACAACTACCCAGTCCCACTAATGGAACAACTCTTGTAGATCATATTTGGATCTGATATTTTCTCCTTACTGGATGGTTTCTTAGATTACAGCCAGGTTTTAGTTTCAAAGGAAGACCACTTAAAAACTACCTTCTGAACCAAGTGGGGAACTTTTTCTTATAAATGCATGCCCTTTGGGCTAATCAATGCAGGAGCAACCTTCCAGAGGGATATGGATGTAGAATTTTGGGGACTAATCAACAAGTGTATAGTAGTGTACTTAGATGACGTGACTGTGTATTCAATTAATAGAAAAGATCACATCCAACACTTAACCTAGATTTTCGAAAGGTGTAGGAAATACGAAATATCCTTAAACCCTAAGAAAACTATTTTCGATGTCGAGGAAGGAAAATTGTTAGGCCATATCATATCTCAAGAAGGAATTATCATAGACCTAGAAATAATTAAGGCTATAGCTTAGCTTCCATTACCTCACAACAAGAAGGCTATGCATTCGTTCTTCAGGAAAATCAATTTTGTGAGGAAGTTTACTCCCGATTTCACCGAAACTATCAAACCCCTACAAAAAATTATTCGTAAGGATGTTGAGTTAAAATGGGATGATGAACGAAAGAAGTCTTTCAACAATATTAAAATGACAATCTCTCAAGCCCCAGTCCTACAAAGTCACGATTTCAACAAAGATTTCTTCCTCTATACTTTTTCTTCCGACCAATCATTAGCCACAGTATTAACTTAGATGGATGATGAAAAAAATGAATCCTTGGTATCGTTCATGAGCACTAACCTCCAAGGTGTTGAAATTAACTATCCAACTATAGATAAACAAGATTATGTGGTTTATAAGGCAGTGAAACATTTCAGATCTTACATCCTCAAGAACCACACCAAAGTAATCGTGCCTCACCCTGTAGTATGATCCCTATTTAATCAACAAGAGATGGGGGAAAGGAGAGGAAATTGGATGGTGGTAGTTCAAGAATTTGATCTAGATATAAAACTTGCTAAACTAGTTAAAGGACAAGGGTTATGCAAAATCGCAATTGAATCTCAAGACCGACTAAATGAAGACCCCTGATGGGATAATGAAATGGCATTATGGTGTGGTGAAGCTTCATACATTTCTCCAGGACAAGAGTCTTGGTATGAGAAACTGACTTATCTTCTACACCATGGGACTTGTCTAGAAAACCTCAACCCTAGGGAAAGGAGGGCTCTTAGGTTAAAATCTACACAATATCGCCTCATAAATTTGGTACTCTTTCAGGTTAATTATGATGGGGTGCTTTTGATATGCCTCAAACGTGAAGATGTAGATAAGGTTCTGAAGGAGCTCCATGATAGCCCTGCTGTTGGAAATTTTGAAAGAGACACCACTGCTCATGAGATATTGAGATTTGGCTATTATTTGCCCACTTTGTTCAAGGACTCTCACACATAGGCTATAAAATGTAAAACTTGTCAAGTAAGCATTGGGAGAGAGAAGAGAGTAGCAGTCCCACTCCAACTGGTGATCATTTCTAGGCCTTTTGAGAAATGAGGGTTAGATATCATAGGAGAAATTACACTGAGTTCTTCATAAAAACACAAGTACATACTCGCTACCACTGATTATTTCACAAAATAGGTAGAATCCATTCCTCTAACTCATGTAAATGAGAAGGTGGTAATCCAATTTATAGAACAATAACTAATCACAAGGTTCAGTGTCCCTTATGTTTTTTTTTTTATAATGCAGCTTATTTTTCTTCCATCTTATTAACAAAGTTTTCCCTGGACAAAGGAATCATAATTAGATACTCTGCAAATTATTATCCACAGGGAAACGAAGTGGAAGAATAAACTAATAAGAACCTAGTGAGGATATTGAATAAAATGGTTGCAGACAACCAGAGGAATTGGCATAATCTACTCCATAACGCTTTATGGGTAGATAGAGTTACACCCAAGGAAGTTATAGGGAATTCCCCATACTTTCTGGTATACGGATAGGAAGCCATTCTCCCAAACGGGTTATATCTCCCATCTCTTCAACTTGCTCAGGAGTCCAGGGGGCATCCCTCATCAACCTTACAACAAAGAATTGACACCCTTCTCATGTTAGAAGAATAAAGGGAGAAGGCTAAATCAAAATTCATATCCCACCAGCAGATAGATAAAAGATGGTTTGACAAGCATAAGGCTAAAGAGAAGAATTTTGAAGTAGGAGACTTAGTCTTGAAATGGGACAGACCAGACGAGCCTAAAGACAAACATTCTAAGTTTCAGAATCTATGGCTCAGACCTTTCTAGGTGGCCGAGAAGATTGGGTCAGGCACTTACCAGTTATAGAATATAAGGGGGGGACCTGACAGCCCTCTCAGTGAATGACCAAGCCCTAAAACAATACTTGCATTAATATATATATATATATATATATGTTTTTCATCCGTATTTTCGTGATATTGTTTTTAGCTAGGTCAATTGTGAAATGCATTTTTGTTTTCTTTTGCTATTTGGAATTTTGCGCTTTTGAATATTTTTTTTATCAAGAAAATGGTTGACATCAAATCATGTGACACAACAAACTCTCTTCCTAACTCGTCACTCACATACAAACATGAGAAGCATTGGGGAACCTACAGTTATTTCAAGGGGCTCTCTATCTAACCTGCGCAAATGAACAACTTTGGAGAAATGTCAGAAGTGTCTGCCTAGTGGTCTGGTAAAACCTTAAGAGAAAGACAACAAGATGGAAGGGACTACATGCACCTCAAAGATGGAGCTGGTAAGTTTCACCTTAACCATCTCATCTTGCAAATAACAGACGTCCCCCTCTCCTTCTTTCTCAGGGAGTTCTATCGAAATAAAAGTCAACTATATCAAATGACCGCACAGTAGGAGAGGGTATGTAGATATATTTTTCATGGCTATGGACTCTCACTAGAAGTGAAGCAAGGTATGTGACATCGGGGTGACTCCATCATGGCTATGGACGCTTGTTGGCAATGGAGCAACACCACAACAAATGAATGAAGATAAAAAAAGGGCCTAGTGTCGGTGAATGATTTACTAAGACTCGTGTCAAAAGGGGGCGTGGGTCAAGGTCACAGGAAAACAAGGTGGAATTAAAGTTGAAAACCCAACAGGAAGACCCCGAGGCATCAACCAGAGAATTCAAATGCAAGGGAAAAAGAGGCTCTGATTTAAAATCAGTTAAGTTCTTCACCAGCTTTTGCATCAGCCAAGCCCAAAGGAGGAATAGATATTATGCTTTCGCCCAATTAATCATCATTTGTTGAGCACTCAACGCACCCTAAAAATTCTATGTCAAATTTTACTTTTTGGGTACCACTTGATCCTTTGCAATGTCTAATTCGACTTCATTGTGAAAAATGATGCCTTTGCTTATCATTTTTTACTCTCATTAAGTCTTTCAAAGTTTGATTGAATCTATGAAAATTCATGAATTAAAAATACTTAAACAAATAAATAAGGAATCAATAGCCAAAACACTTTCCCCCGGCGCGCTCAAAGATTCGGCATCGGAAGGAATTAAAAGATAAAAGAAAACCATTCGAAAAACCACAGTCGTCGAGTGTCGATCTTCACCAACATCGACAAAAGAAAGTTTTCTTTCACGATAAGCATCACACAAGGATATTGCCGATAACCTATCCCCGTTAGTATCGGCAAGAGGCAAAGAAAGTAAACGTTAATGAAGAAAGAAATTATATCACTGAAAGCCAATACTCGATGCACTTATCAAAATCATGGAAGACCAAATCGCGATGAACATTTGGACCATGCTAAAGTTTTTTCTCTGATCGTTGACTTCCAAAACATTTCGACATTAGGAGTTTTTTAGGACGCTAACACAAAGGAAACTACGTAATAGAATTATCCCCGAACATTGATCCCCAATACCTTTTCGGCATCGACAATCCCAGGTTTAGCTTAGAGCACACAACTTGAATAAAGTCTTGAGTCCAACCAACACCCGCGAGCTAAGTCACTGGTCTTCAATGTCATGTGTTCCAAGCTAATTGTGCCACCTCAACACCGTGCGATGAAATCGATCGGTGTCAGAGGTTTTCGCAAAATGATGTCAACGAAAAAACACACAAAGCAACTCAGAGCACCACTGAGTATGAATTTGAGGCTAACTTGGAGGAAATATGGTTTGTCTGAATGATGCAAACAAGGGGCACTACATAGAGAATACCAAGCTCAAAAGTACGTTCTGAATTAGACAGGAAAAGATATGGACAAAGAACAAAGGAAATACATACACAAAGAAATAAAACAATACATTCAACTGATACAACTAGAATCCTTTCATCAATGTTTCATGACTTTTACATTAGATTTGGATCGAGATCAAATTACATACAACAGATGTTCTCGACACTATTTGGCCAACCAATCTGGTTTACATTGAAAACTTGAAATTTATAGGCAAAGGCGTCGCTTGGGTTGCCCCTCTCTCTAGTTACTATCCCTAAAATCCAAGAGATAGATCTTCTTTTCTTTCGACATCTGTTGTGCTTCGGGCAGCTGCACGATTGTATCCTGCAAGCTGGAGCTGTCTTTTGAGCCATATCATGTTCCCTTCAAAGCCTTTTGATGCTGACACCTCAAGGGTCTTTGTCACTAGCTATCATCTTAATTATCTATTTTCCTAATAGAGTTCGGCAAGGTTAAGGTGTGCTTGTTCCAGCTGCTAATTCGGATCTCGAACATTAGCACCTGTGGCATCTATCCTCCTCATTCTTCTCCCACTTTCCCGATGTGTGCCTTTGATAGGATATATCTGAATAGAGAACATAAGTAATTCCTCGGCAACCGATCTTGCGTGCAGCTCGCTTAAGACTTGGGTTTCCCCAACTTCCTTGTTCTTCCTTGGCCTGCCCCTTCTCTAGGGTATCCTCTATTGGGGAGACATGTCTTCCAATGTCCTTCCTTCCAGTGAGACTTCTTTCACTTCGGCCTTTGCGAGGTTTGATATCATCATTTTTGCGTGTAGATGGGAATCCCCCTTTGAAACCTCAGGGATGCCTACCATGAGTAAGAATGAATCCCAGTTTTTTTGGGGCTCGGTCCTGGCACTTTTGCATCTCCACATGCCCCTTATTATGTTTTGAGAGGTTCCCATGGTGCAACATGTATCTGTCTTATACACAGGGAATTTGACGAGGGCTTGAGGTGAAAAAGTTGATCAATATGGGCTCATGAGATGAACTACCAACAGTGCATAAGCTCAGCTGGTGAGTAGAATGCATGCAGAAAATCTAGATTTATAACTGAGCGTGCAATAGGTGGAAACATGCTAGGGAACACTGAATTCATGGTGGCTGGATGTTTTGAAGAAAACTGAATATGTTCTTTGGCACATCCGCGTAACGAGTATGTTTTGGGGCATGCAAGGTACAATTGTTAACAGTTGCAGGGCATATGTGATACGAGCATCGTGATTGTTTTATTTTTCCATCCTTCATGATGAGTTGATGATGGTTGTTGCACTTGTGAACACGACTTATGTTTAGACAACTTGCCTCGACCTGACACATAAAGACTTCCCTTATGATAGGACCCAATGAGTTTGGAACATACTCGTACTCTTAACAAATGTTTGACTCTAATATCCTTTCCCGACTCCAAGGGCCAACCAGCCACTGGCGTGACTTTGACTCTCATAATTATTTTGTACCCGATATTTCATGTTGTGGCACACGAACGTAACCCAACTAAGACCTATCCTAAAGATAGAAAAAATGACGACGCAAATAGGAGCGAAGCAAGAAATTCAAAAGCTCCAGAGATCCCGTAAGTAACAAATGACCAGGTTTATCTAGATTTACAAGTATGTACCAGTCTGGATTTTTCATGCTTACACTTCGTACATATATTTTACCCAACGTTTCTCTATACGCGGTCTCTAAAGGATTTGATGTTTTGATTACAGGAAAGATGCCTCCGAGTATTGGGAAAACATGGCGTGGGAGTCTCATCGAGAGTTTCAAGAAAAATGGGCCCAGTGCGAAGAGAGTCAGGTCAAAATCAACAAGGCAATGAAGGATATCAGAATCCCTGAGTTTGGCACACCCGATGAATTTGTTGACTTTCGCGACATAGACAAATCGCACATCGAGCAAGATTCATCATGGGTCGAAGAACTAGAAAAGGTGACAGACACAGCGCCAGGTCAAGTGCGACAGTTTATGGAACACCCGATCAAATCTCAGGCTATGCTGCAACAACTAAGTGCTAGTCTAGTCAAGTATCAGGCACATGTGGTAGAGATAATATAAATTTACGTGGACCCGATGGAACAAAATAGATTCCCATATGCCAACACCTGCGAGGAGTTTTTCATCAAATGGGCGGAGTACGAGAAGAGTCACCCTTTTAAGTGATATCTTGAGATGATTCCTAGACAAACTGATATGAGAGAATGCCACGTGGAGAATTTTGTTTTACTTATCTGCACTTTAGCCATTATTTTGAGTTAATTTTATGTTATAAATAAGAGCATCGACCGATTAGTTAAAGGTCGATGGTTCTTGCAAGAAACTCTCATTTCTAGTTTTATTAAGAATTATATTGGAGCTATATTTAATTGAGAAGTCCTTATGGACCAGAGACAAGTTTATTTTTTCATAAAATGCATGTATGATTGGATGTGAAGAAGAACTATTTCCTATTTCATCTCATGAATGGATGCAGTAACGAGTAAGAGTTATTAAATCTATTGATAAGTTATCTAATGCAATGTTCTACAGTTCTTTCTTTAATGATGAAAATGAATCTTTGTGTTATTATATGATTGATGATTAGAGTTGAGTGGATTAATTTACTTGCCATCGTTTATCACATGCATGTTTTCTTATGATAATTTTTATCTTAGTCAATAATTGGACTATTCACACAATTAACGTATTAGTACTAGGCATGTGATAGACAATCATTGCCTGCATGGTAGGGCGTAAGGGTTATCCCAAGCCCCACCTCTTCTCCAGTATTTAAAGTTTATTCCCATTTGTTTCCTAGTTGGTTTATACCATTTTTCCATATTATATCAGTCCTACCTAAGAGAAAATACAAAAAGAGAACGTCTTAACCGAAGGAGAGGCCTTCACAAGAAAACATAAATCCCATTGATTAATTGGCTGGATCACAAGATTTGGAGAACCATTCCACTATTAAATGTTGCAGAGTCTAATTGGGCCTTGATGGAGATTTTGGTTCCTGTTGTTGAGTTAAAGGGATTTAGGATCCATCAACAGACTCCTAGGAGCACATTGAGAGAAAGAAAACCTCTGAAGAAGATTACAAACTATATGGAATTGATGAGAAACATTCTAAATTTTGAGCCTTCGTATTTTTAGGAGGCAACAGACCAATAGGTATGGC
Organism: Picea engelmannii; assembly: GCA_009831015.1. Classification (NCBI taxonomy): domain Eukaryota; kingdom Viridiplantae; phylum Streptophyta; class Pinopsida; order Pinales; family Pinaceae; genus Picea; species Picea engelmannii. Next base: position 49,620 of record ML834331.1, read on the forward strand.
ATGATGCCATGGTGGAGTACACCTCCATCATGAAGAATGATGTTTGGTATATAGTGTGGGGATCAAAGGGGAAGTCGATTGTGTGTTTCAAGTGGATCTACAAGATCAAGCATGTTGTAGATAGCAACATTGAGAAGTTCAAAGCAAGGTTTGTGGTGAGAGGGTTCTCCTAGAGAGAGGGAGTGGAATATAAAGAGACATATGCTCTGGTCACTAGGTATACTTCCATTAGATCAGTTATGTCCTTGGTTTCATTTAAAGGATGGAAGATACATTAGATGCATGTGAAGATGTTAAGCCCTAATATTGGCTCATTACCCCTTAATTGGGGCATATTAGATTAGTAATGTTATTTTATTTATGT